>CABHPR010155922.1:9082-25705 GCA_902168415.1 Peromyscus melanophrys
ACTTTCTTTCTTTCTTTCTTTCTTTCTTTCTTTCTTTCTTTCTTTCTTTCTTTCTTTCTTTCTTTCTTTCTTCCTTCTTTCCTTCCTTCCTTCCTTCCTTCCTTCCTTCCTTCCTTCCTTCCTTCTTTCTTTCTTTTTTTTTTGGGGGGGGTTTCGAGACAAGGTTTCTCTTTAGCTTTGGAGCCTGTCCTGGACTAGCTCTGTAGCCCAGGCTGGCCTCGAACTCACAGAGATCCACCTGCCTCTGCCTCCTGAGTGCTGGGATTACAGGCGTGCGCCACCACTGCCCGGCTACAGCAGGTGTTTCTTAATCCAGTCAAGCATGACAGATGAGGCCTGTCTGCCCAGGGACAGAGCATTCTTTGGGGTGGGGCTGCAGGAGACTCTTTCAGCTAGTTTCCAGTGTCCTCCTCACTCTCCCCCTTTATCTCTGGAAGGCTTCTTATCCTGAGTCCAACATCACTGAAGAATTTTCTCTGGCGCAGTCATTTGTCATCTGCTTTGTTCTGTTGCTCAATGTCTGGCGTTCAGGCCCTCACAGAGTCATCTGGGAAAGATCTTAAGGCTGGTCTGATTGGGTCGTCAGCAACACACCATCAGGGTTCATTCCAGGTGGCACGAGGCTGAGGTTGAATGGAGCCAGCTGGGCCAGCTGAGACTGGTGGCTGAACAGGGCCGTCCTGGGAGTGTAATAGGGTCTGAACACTTGGGACACTTGCCTTGGGTTGCGGTCTTGTGCTGTCCTGTCAGGCAGCTGCTGGCGAGGCTCGCCCCACCAGGCAACCTTGTTACTGCTTGTGGTATCCCTTACTCAGTGCTGACTGGGCTCCGGGACCCTACGATTGAAGAGATTCAAGGATCTCACTATGGTGGAGGCAGTGGCACATTTTATCAGTTGTTGGTGTAGAGATGGTTACTACTGTCAGCCTGATAGGCTCTGGAGTCACTTTAGAGACAAACCTCTAGGCATGTCTCTAAGGGATTATCTAGATTAGGTTAACTGAGGTAGCTGTGTGGCACTAACTAGCCCATGGATTGGACTCTAATACTGAATAAAAAGGAGAAAGTGAACTGGGCACCAGCAATCATTGCTGTCTGCTTCATGACTGTGGATGCCATGTGACCAGCTGCATCAAGCTCCTATTGCCATGCCTTCCCACCATGAGACTTCTCCACCTGTGAGTCAGAATAGCCCTCCCTCCTTCCCTCCTTCCTTCCCTTCCTTCCTTTCTTTTGTTTTTCGAAATAGGGTTTCTCTGTTTAGCTCTGGCTATTCTGAAACTCTCTCTGTAGACCAGGCTGGCCTCGGACTCATGAGAGATCTGCCTGCCTCTGCCTCCTGAGTGCTGGGATCAAAGGTGTGCGCCACCATGCCCAGTTTAAACTCTTTCTTAAATTGCTTTGGTTAGGTGTTTGTCATAGCTACAAGGAAAGTAACTCTTGTCGCATCTTTGTAACTCTTGGAGAGGGCTCCTGGCTGCAGCCCTGAGAGTGATGGATGGTGTTGTTCTGGGGCCTGATGAGCATATCTGCTCTTCAGCCTCTATAGCTTACTCTATAGTTATGGGTATCCTACTTTTGCATACTGTTTCTCACTCTAAGAACTTGAATCCTGGGGTAGACAGAACCATTGCTGAGGTATGCTGCTGTGCTGGAGCCCCGGGGATGACGTAAGCCAAGACCAGCTCTGGTTTGGCCTTCAGGCTGGATCCTGATGGGCCTTTGTGGGGTCAGTTCTTGGCTTCTCACCTCCTGATCCCAGGTGCTGCATTAAGTTTGGATGGAAGGCTGGGTGGGAACCAGTATGGGGAGGAGGCTGGTTTCTGCCTGTCCATTTTATAACCCCCATCTGTCCTTCTGGTTCCAGGAAGGGTGAGTTTGTTATGTGCTTGGAAGAGGCTGCAAGTGTTGGGCGTTGTATGACGTGCTCAGCTTCTGGAAGGTCTGTCAGCCAGTCAGTTGAGGATGGTAGAGGGCTTGGTTTGTGGGAAAGCAATAACTTGATATCCCCCTGAGGGCAGGGAATGGAGAGGATCCCATAAGATACTCCCTGCCCACTCAGTGGGCTTTCGGAGCTGCTCCATGGGCAGAGGGTCCTGGATGGCTGCCAGACACCCACCAGGGACCGTTTTTGCCAAGCCTTGATCAAGAGTAGACAAGGACGTGGGATCACAGGGTCTGGGCATAGGTGGAGCACTTTCCAAGGGGCCTCACAGAAGTCTGTCCAGCCTGTGTCCAGCAGGGCTGGAGAGCCTGCTTTCTTATCTACATGAGGATGTCATCTTGACCATCTTCTTCTGGGAAACTCAGAATCAACAGGGAAACGTTGACAGTGCTCTCTCCCTACTCACTGGCCAGTTCTGTCGGAGCTTTCTCAGCCACTCAGTGACTTGGAACTCATGCCGGGGGCAAAGAACACAGATAGATTGTGCAGCACTACTGTGTACTGCTCTGAATAAGTCTGCTAGAGCACAGGTGTGGCCACCCACTGGCACCCAGTCACATATTCCTAATGACTCAGTGGGGACCTGTCAGCACTTGACCGATCATCTGCCTGTGAGATAGTGTGGTGCTGTTCAGTTGGACTCTAAAGTGATGACCCTCCCCAACACCAAGTGAGGGCTCAGAGAGTGGTTAGATTGACACAGGTATACAGAGTTTGATCTGGAGCTTGCCTGTTGGGAAGGGGTGGCATGGAAATATGGCCTGTCCTCTGCATCTAAAGATAATCTGGATGGGCAGGTATATATGCAACTAGGTATATCATAAGTGTATGCGAGACTATGTGAGATGCACACAAGTGTGAATATATGCAGATGTGAATATGTGCTCTTAAATACATGCAATGGTGCATGCACATACAGATGCATTCACCTGTGTCAGCCTACAGCTGTGCACCTGTGTGTGCATATGACTGTGTTTGCTCGCAAATGTGTGTACAGGCAGCCATGTGTGTGTATAGCCATACATGTGTGCACTATGTGTAGATATTACTCTGTGTAAGTAGCCATGCAGAAGCCATGGGGTGGTTCACTGTGAGGGGGAGGACAACCGAGGGGCTCTGCTGGTTGTTAGAGGGAGCGATTCTTTCCAGTAGAGAGTGGGGAGGAAAGCTCAGTTTGATGAGAGGCAAGGTCACGGCAGCTGGGTTTGCAGAGTTGCTTGGGAGGCAAAGGCTGCTTCAGAAAACAGATAGGAAGAGGAAGATGGGCTAGAAAACTCTGGTGGAGCCAGCTATCTTGCTCAAGACCATGGAGCAGGGCTATGACAGCAACAGCCCAGAGAAGAGACAGCTAGGCTGGCCGGGTGTGTTTTCTAGTTCTCACCCATACCATCTCATCCATCTGAGGATGGGAATCACACAGCATTAAGGTGTAGTTGACGGCCTAGAATATTCTGTGGACTCTCAGGCCTTTCTGGTGTTCAGGGAGTCTTCACTCACTGGTCAGGGTTGCTGAATTTTCCTTCCTCCCATGAACCTCTGTGACCTCTGTCTTGCTGCTGGGACTGTCTCTCCACCTCAAGCCCCTTATAGAATGCAACTGTAAATCTTGGCAGAGGCTGAGTGAGCCAAGAGTGCCGGGGGCTGTTACACATGATGAGAGGAAGCCTCAGCCACTCTACTTCCCACATCAGCGTCACACACAGACTTCTCAATATAACTTTCTTCTGTTGTAAGTGTTGAGAATTGACTGGATGGCAGAAAGTTACCTTCACAGTGACTGCCCCAGAGTGCCATGGGCCTTGGGTGAGGGCAGCATGCTTTATGCATCTCTGCAGGAGGCACAACAGCCCCTGCCAGAGGCCCTTGCCAGACCTCAGCTGATTTTACTAAACTAGCAGTGGGAACAAGGTTGTGCACTCAATTCCGGCTGGAAATGCTCTCGATGCAGCCCCTCTGAGCTCAGGGATGCAATAAGAAGGTCTGCCTTGCTTTCCTGCTGAGTGAGATCTGAAGGCCTCACCAAAGGAAGCCGAGAAAAAGAGGCAGAACTGTGTGAAACCCTGCACACTGCCCTCCACCTGAGGCAGTAGGGAGGCACCAAGGGATGGTGGGCTGTATCTGGCTGCCTGGGAACTGTGGGTTGTGTGGAGGCCTCAAGACAATGGAACACAGATGAGTTGCTACAGCACAGTGATTTTTTTTTTTTTTTTTTTTTTTTTTTTTTTTTGGTGAGGAACGGTCTTACTATGTAGCTTTGGCTGGCCTAGAACTTGCAATATAGACCAAGCTGGTCTCAAACTCACAGAGATCCGCTTGTCTGTGCCTTTGGAGTACTAGGATTAAAAACGTAGGCAATCACACTGAGCAAGGCTGCTGTGCATTGAACAGATGTTTAAGTTCATAGACAATGTGGAGAGAGGCAGAAAGCCACTTTGGGTCAGAAGTGAGAGGTGAAATGAGGGTGTGTCAGAGCCAGGGAGTGGAGTGCTTTCGTGTTTATTCAAGGCTCTCGGTTCCACTCTTAGCATTGCAGATGAAAGGAAAAGAAAAGCTGTGAAGCTCCGAGAGTTGTCCTAAGGGCTTGAGGGGAGGGCACCCTACATCCCACCAGCTGGAAGGAGGGATTGAGCCTGGCATGGAGCTGAGAACTGCATATACTGCAGAGGTGGGCGAGAAGTCTTTTTGCCAACTGACCTACAGGAATGACGAACTTGGCTGTCAGGGTTTTGCAGATAGGCAATGAGTTTGCTATGAAAACTGAGACGCACAGGCCTTTGCTGTGCTTAGTTGGGCTGCATTAAACTGTCTGCCCAGGAGAAGAACCCGAGGATCTGATAAAGAAATGACGCTTTCTTTCTCAGCCCAGGGCTCCAGGGATCTTCTGGGAGCAGTGCCTATGGGGCATAGTGCATATAAAACACATTAGGGAGAACTGTCACCAGGAATAATTACCGAGGGTGACAAACACAGGATTACTTTCTGGGAACAATAGGAACTAATGTGTTTATTTAAATTATTAATCATAAGACAAGCACTCCTCACAGGAGATAATATCAAGAGAAATGCGTTTGGAATTGAACTGGCAGAACTTTGAAATGAAAAAATGTGATGGCAAAAAAAAAAAAAAATCCCCTGCCTCACTGGCCGAGTTAAACCAAGCTCCGACAGAGCGGATGGGAGAAGCAGCCAACTGGAAGGCCGAGATAGGATGTGGAAAGAAGATGGACCCCCTCAGAACTCAGACGATGGGATGGAACGGTGCAGGGACTGCTGTGGGCCACTTCAACAGGAGAGCAGGCTGTAAGAGAGGCCATTCCAAGCTACTAGAGAGGGGGCTGGAGATGTAGCTCAGTTGGTAGAGCTCATGCCTAGCATGCATGAAACTCTGGGCTCCAACCTCAGCATCATGTAAACTAGGAGAGTGGTTTATGATTATAACTCCAGCTTCAGACCTAGAGATTGTCAGTCTGTGTGGCTGTTAGTGTGTCCTTGGTTATTTGTTACAGTGGCGTGGGAAAACTCATGGAGAGTTTTGGGTGAACTCATGAACAAATGAACCTATTTGGGTGGAGCTGGACCTACAGGTAGGTAGTGGCCATTCAGCTTCAGAACTATCGTAGAAGATAAGAACATGACCCGTACAACCAAGGACTGGAACTGACAGTGCCCCAGGGAAGCAATGCCAGCTGAATTAGAGGAATAGGGAAGAAACGAACCTGGGGAAGGGGTGTGGGGATAACAGGAGGCCTTCCTCCATTGCAGACTCAGGGACAGTCTGGCACAGTCCTGGCCCCACTGGATTGTTACCACCAAGCCCATTATTTCATGTCCCTGGCTGTCTCTGCCTGGGAGGCTGTCCCTGCTTGGGGAACTGTCCTCTGTGGGCTCTGAGACTTGAAGGTGAATACTGAAGGCAGCGTTTTGCAAAGCCCAGAAGTCTGTGTTCCTGTGTGCGCAGCTCAGGGGGAGGCTCCACCATGAGCCAGACATGGTGTCTCTGGTGTGTACAGTGATGGGCTTCAGTAGGGAGGAGGCTTCCCTCCCCTTCTTTGCCCTGCCCCCTGCATTCTTCACATGCTTGGAACACCTGCACATGGCACTGTGCTCTCGTTACCAGTGGACATTCCCGAAACTTGTTCCCCTGTGATTGGTCTGTAGGCTAGTCTCATAAAGTCACCTGGTGATGGAAAGCAGGACTGTCCATCTCTCCAGAAGGTTCTGGAACCTGCTTCTTCTCTTGAGGCTCAGGGTATGTTTCCCAGGCAGAGCCTCTGCCTGTTGGAGATGGGTGGGTGGTCGCAGCTACTGCTGCAAACGCTCTGCTTTTCACCACCTGGGCTCTGTTGTCTTTTGAGCCAGGAGAGGCTGGCCTGGAGACACTTGGAGTTTGGTCCCTTTCTGAAACATGCTGGTGTCAGTCCCAGGCTCAAACACAGCCAGGGTCAGTCCCCCAAATGTGAGTGTGGCTTCAGCTGAGAAAACACTCCTGGAAATTGTCTTTGGGCTGGGCCGCCTTTGATCAGGAAGCTCTGTTTATTCTACAGTATAAACATGGAAGAGACCTCTTCTCCAAAGGGGTTGCAAGCACAGCCAGCGGATATGCCTGCCCTGAGCTGCAGGGCTGTGAAGGGGGTAAGAGGCTGAGCTAGTGGCCATCTGGTCTGCTGGTGTCTGCATGCTGGTGCCCGGTATTGTTGGCATTGTGTGGTTTGAAGTCCCTGGTCCCATCCTGATATACAAGCAAGAGCTTAGTTGGCCGGTCATGGTTGGATGATCTTATATTGTTAGCCTTCATGCTCATGGGCTGCAAGCTCAGGGAGCTTATAGGAAGAGTCCCAGGGCAGAGTCAGAATTCTGAGAGTAGAGCAGCCTCAGTTTCCCCACCTCCAAAAGGTGGGGACCTCATCTTACTCACCAGTCACGGTCAGAATGGGAGGAAGCAGTCTGAGACTGGTGCTGGAGCTGGTGCTCACTGAGCTCTGTAAGCTGAGCAGGGTATATGGTACTGGCCCATACTCCATGTGTTGAGTAAATCTGCTTCTGGGAAGGTCAGCCACCCGGGGAAGCCCTGGGGCTCAGAGTTCAGAACAGCTTAAGGGACACACTTGGCCTATATGACATCCACCTGTGAGCTCACAAGTCAGAAGACTGTGGACAAGTTCTTAATCGCCCTGAGCCTCGGTTTCCATGTGTGTAAAAATGGGTATTTAACATTTAACAGTTCCTACCCCAGAGGACACTTCAAAGAAGAAAGAGGCTAACAGGAAGGGATTGGAACCTCAGATGGTCCTGGGGCCCTAATAAGCTCGGCCCAAGTGAAGGACATGTGGATAAATGAGCCTACACCAGTGGCTGCTGTGTGCATTTGGCAGCTGTGGGAATGAAAGGAGACACCTGGTCCAGCCCAGTGGCATGAGCAGCAGCAGGGAGGACAGGCTGCTGGCATCAGACACTGGCTGGGGAGGAAGGAAGTGACAGCATTTCAGCCTGAGACACAGAGGTGAGAGGTGGAGGGTGCAGCCCGGACTGGGGAAACCCTGGGAGGGTTGATGGAAAAGAGTCTTAACTTGGTACTCTAGCTTCAGGGACTCTGGTGTGGCATTAAGCACTGTGGTCTTTGCACCTATGCCAACCAAATACATTGGGCCGGGGTGGGAAGGGAGTTGGAAGTCAAGTGGGGTGGCCCGGGCTGAAAGTCCCAGATGGCTTGGGCCACAGGGCTGACTGTGTAGCTGGGTTTGGACTTTCTGGGAGGACAGACTGGATCTCTTAAATCCCTTTCCAGATCTGACCCAGAAACCTTCTGAGCCTGGAATCTGCGTGTCCCCAAAATACAGTCAGAAACCCCCAACTCTCCAGCATGTTCTTCAGGTTGGTCCAGGATGGATTCCCATTCCCTGGGGAGCCATCCTGCTCTGCCAGCTGCAGCCAGGTGTGAATTGGATCACATTTAACTCCAGTAGCTATGCATAGCCTTGGCCATGAGATGCTGTAAGAGGAAAAATATGGCCAAATATTTGTTTGGTGTGGACACAGCTCTCTGATGTCCTACCAGGAGGCAGGCAAGAGATAAGGGGCCATGTATGATTGAAGCCAGCTGCTTCCATGTGGGAGGGAGGAAGGGAGGTACAGCTCACCCCTCCACCACCTCTATGGTTCACACGCCACGTTTAAAGAGGACTGTGGTGATAGGATGTGGTGCGTGCTGTGTTTGAAATGTCTCTGGCTGAGCTTGGCCTTCGATCTTGAGGACTCATTAAGAAGTGTGTTTTATGGTTCTCTGTGGTCATCTGCATGGCTGGCAAATGCCTGAAAACCCAAAGACGGCAAAGCTCTGCCGTGTCTTTCAACCTCCGACAAGGAAACAAATCTGTCACGTTAGACCCTTGGCAGACACCTCCCTCATGTCTCTGCTCCAACCTGGAACCTCGTCAGATCCACAGGAAAGGCCAGCACTGCCCTTATGAAGATGAGGGGGAAAATCTGAAGCCTTAGGTGACCTTGAGTCCTAGGGAGGGAGAGGGAATGAGTCACGCTGCAGAGAGCTTGTGACTTCGCAGGCAAATCGACTGGGATTCAAAAAACAATTACAATTATTTTGGAAAGTTCAGACAGGACCACTCGATCAGTTTGCACACACAGACACACTCAGTCAGCCCACACGTACCACGGCCTGAAGGTGCAGTCTCCTCTTGTACTGTCATCTGTGTATTGCCCCTGATTTGTCCCATTGGGCCATTTGGAGGCAAATTTATCTGCCTGTCTCAAGAGACTCATGGAAACTGCAGCATGGCTCCTGGGTGACCCTGGGGATGAGTTGTCCTCAGAGTGCCTCCATCAGTGTGGAATGCCTAGGACAGGCCCCGTGGTGGCCCAGACTGCCGGAGCTGGGCTCCCAAGTGTCTCGGGTAGAGCCACTATTGCTTCGAATGAGTCCTTACCACAGGGTCCTCAGGACCCAGTGTGGACAGTGTTCCAGAGGTGAGTCCCTGTCCCAGCATCCTCCTGGGGACCTCTTGAACTCTAGCCACTAATTCAGGCAGGTGCTGAACAATCTCCAGGATCCAAACTGTTCCACCAGAATGCTTGGGAGGCAGAAGTTTCCCTGAGGGCTGGAGGCTGGCACCCACATAGCCCAGAGACTTTGGAGGACAGTTGCAGATGTGGGGCATTGAGTACCAAGTGTCCCAATGAGGCCTTCAGATCAGCACTTGAGGGGCTTGCTCTTAGAAAATGTGAAGAAGCTGGCATTCTCCTGCTGGCCTTGAAGCTGGAGCTGGGGCTACATGGTATCTGGGCTCATGAACATCAACTACCATTTAGGATTCCCATTCACCCTGAGCCTGGGTGGGGGCTGCCATTTCCCTAATCCTTGTGTGTCATTTATAGATCTGTACTGTGACCAACACATGGCCTTGGGAGGTATGAGACAAAGGGTGTGTGTGTGTGTGTGTGTGTGTGTGTGTGTGTGTGTGTGTGTATTCTAGCATATGACTGGAGGTCAGAGGACAACCTCAGGGGTCATCCTCACCTACCATATTTTTTGGAGACAAGGCCTCTTTGCTGTTTTTCTGCAGCATACCAGGCTAGCTGACCTGAGAGCTCCCAGGGATTTGTCTCTCTCTGTCTCCCATCTTTCCACAGGAGCATTGAGATTACAGATGTTCACGCCACACCTCCAGCTTTAATGTGGGTTCTGAGGGTTCAAACTCAGATCCTCACATTTGTGTGTCAAGTTCTTTTATTCATGAAACTGTTTCCTCGGGCCCTGAAATTTGATTTTAAACAGTGGGTTGGGAGGTGTTAAAGGAGAATGACTCTGCGTTGTCTAAGCTGCTAAGTTCGGGGTCATGGCACAGCTGATATGAGATGTTCACGTGGTGGGAACTAGTCCTGGTTCCTTTGGCATCAGGTCAGCTGTAAATTTAGGCCAAAGGAACCCTGGGTTCTGGGGGTGAACAGCCTGGAAAAAGAAGGCCAAACAGAAAGATGGTGTATGAACACAGCTGCCTGACCTCTGGGGCTGGGACATCAGAGACTCTTCAGGCCCTGAGCACATGAGGACACTGCTCCCTCTAACTGGAGCCCTCAGGGATCCTGGTTCCCCACAGCTTTCAAACCTCAGTGGTGACCACCACAGACCTGTGGCCTTGAATAGGTAGAAAAGTACCTCTTTCACTGTGTGCAGGTGGCCAAGGGGACAAGCCCATGGACTTGGACTCTTCTACACCAAGATAATAGAGATGTTGGGGATTAGCTGCAGACAGGGTCTAGGGCTGCTGTAGCCATGGGTCCCTTCTTGGTCACGTGATCACACGGTCATTTGTCTTCACTCCTGTAGCTCCCACTGTGTGGCGGTGTCTCTCCAGTGCACAGGTGTTACCTCACCATGCTGTCTCCATGAGGCAGAGTTGGGACTTTCTCTGCTCGTTTTCTCTAGGGTTCCTTGGGGCTTGAGCTTATGGCTTCCCTCAAGACCTCAGCCCATACCCTTGCCCATTCCAGTCTTTAAATTGTCCCATGGCTGACAGTAAGACTGTCTCCTGTGGGCAAAGCCTTTTAGCAAAGAAATTTGGAGGGCTGGTTGTGGTCCCCACGTCCCCCTCCCTCACCGACACCACCACCTCCTGTGTCTCAGCCTCGGCACTGCTGACCTGAGGCAGGTGACCTGTTGTGGAAAGGGCCTTTTGCCACTGGCTCCTGCAGGCTTTGGTCACTTCCCTTCTCTCTGAGATACAGGCTCATGCCGGGCATTGTACAGGAACTCTCTTCCAGCCTTAGGCTTCATTCTCTCCTTTGTGGGGCTGTTGGAGCTAGGGAGGAATCTCACGTGGGACTCAGCCAGGTCTCCAAGGCTTACCCAGTGCCTAGTGCTTGGCAGGTTCCCAGGGCTCTGCCCTTGGTGGGTGGGGAACCTTGCTGCCAGGCTCTGAGGTCCCACCACCATGGACAAGCCCTTTCTAGATGCTTCCATGGCTTGCTCAACTCTTAAATCAACCCTGTTGGTTCCTCACCAAGGTCAGAAAGGGCCAGACGTGTTCCTCCTGCCATTTCTCAGAGATGGAAACTGAGATCATCCACAGGGAAGTCCTCCCCGGGTCACCCAAGGCCTCCTGACAGCCACATCTGGACCTCACTGCTCCTTGTCACCAAAGGCATCTCCAGCCAGGCTGTATCCCTCAGCTGTTCCTGGAAGGAACCCTGACTGGCCTCTGGACCTCCCTGCGAGTGCCTGTCCTTTGGGCTAGAGATAATCTCATTGGCCTGGGCCGCACCTCCGGGAGTCAAGGGCTCATTTTCATGGAAAACCTGTGATCTTGGTGCGTCTATCTTGGCAGATGTTACTTATCACCCTCGGGCCTCTCTCTTTTGCCCTGGGCTGCTGTCTTCACGCACAGAAGGCCAGGCACCAGCTCCTTCCAGTGCTGGGCTCTGCCCTTTGTGGGCTGCAGTTGGGGTGGCAATGGCTAGAGTCACATGTGTGACTGTCCTGTGCTCAGGCCAATGATACCAAGAAGACAGATTTCCAAATCCCTCTTGCCTCTGGTGGCTCCCCAAATGCCCATAATGCTGGAGTCTTGAGTCTCTTTTCCCAGTTTCCGCCTCTGATCTAATATAGTTTGGCAGACCCCTTTCCCTTTCATGGGGCCAAGTTCCTGCTTAGAAGATAGGATGTAGACTTGATCTGTAAACGCCTTCACCTCCTACAAATCCATCTCAGCCCTGTTCACATATGTTCTCAAGGTGAAAAGGGATAGCCACTCACTGGTGGAGGACAGAGGACAACCAATCTTAGATGTCATTCCTCAGGCTCCGTCCACTGTGGTGTTTGAAGACAGGATCTTTCATTGGCTTGTAACTTGCCAGAGACCAGGCATTTGCCTGTCTCTGCCCACCAGCTGGGATTACAAGTGCATGACGCCCGCCCGGCTGGCTGTTTATGCAAGTGCTGGGGTCTGAACTCTGGTCCTCAGGCTTGCACAGCGGGCTCTCTGCTGCCTGAGCCATCCCCTGGCTCCCTGGGGGTCTGTTTTGACTGTTCCCTTTCTCCTCTTCTGCATGCAGAGCAGAGCCAGGAAAGGGGCATTCTAGAGCCACCCCAGGATGTGACATCTGCCCGGCAGAGCCTCCTGCCCAGTCCTGGTCTCACGTGTGTTTCTGTTTTGTATGATCCAGCGCCCGTCTCTTCACCCACTCATCTGATGTTGAAGGAGGAGCCTGGGCCGTGGCCGACAGGAACTTGGTGACTTGGCTCTGGTTTAGCAGTGGGTTAGAGGTAGAGGTGGTGCCTTATCCTGCTGGAAGCCTGAGTTTTACAACATGGTAGCAACATCCCTGGAGAGAGATCCCAATTTTGGGCCTTGGAGGATGGGGAGCCACAGGCATCTGGCAGGGCTGTGACTTGCTGCTCTGGCTAGGTTCTTCCACAGCTGCCTGGGTGGTCATTCCTTCTCAGGTCGTAAAGCAAGGCTGGGTTTATGGGTCTCTTCTGAAACTCCAGCTTCTGTAAACTCTCACGGTTGGGAAGGTTTGGGGTTAAGACGAGATCAACTTTAAGTAGGCGTGTGGTGATCTGGGATTTGATGAATTGCATAATGAGCTAGAGACTCTGTCAGGGTGGGTCTCTGACATCCTGGGGCAATTGCAGCCTCTGGAAGAAGGAGCATCCATTGTGGGCTGTTCTGTTTAATGGGACTCAGAGTCAGCCACAGCTTGCAAGATGTAGGTAGCTGAGGCTCTCTTCCCTGAGATGGGTTCTCATACTCAGAGTGGTACTCAGGCCTCTGTGCAGTGGGCTGCCCCATGTGATGGCAGTGCATGTGACATGCATGATTGCATGGAGATAGCTCAGTGGTGGAGCATTTAACTGCATATAAGATTTTATGGATCTGTATAAAATCTAGGTCCTGGGCTGAGGAGATGGTTCAGGGGTTAAGAGCACTAGCTGCTCTTCCAGAAGATCCAGGTTCAATTCCCAGCAACCACAAGGTGGCTCACAACCATCTGTAATGAGATCTAGTGCCCTCTTCTGGCATGCAGGTATACATGCAGACAGAACACTGTATACATAATAAATAAATCTTTAAACAATAAAAAATAAAATAAAAATCTAGGTCCCACAAATGAGAAAAAAATGCAACATTTATTTTTCTGTAACTATCTTAATTTGCTTGACATGACCTTTAAATCCAAAGCCAGCAATGGGCACCTGAAGCAGTCTTTACCTCCCTTGATTTCCAGGGGACAATCCCCAAAGCTTGACCTGTTTTAAGGATAATCCTCATTCCTCCATGACCAAAGTATAAAACACAGGTCACAAGACAATGAAGCTTGAAACCCCAGGTACTGCTGTGCGAGAGTGCTGTGTGTGTGTGTGTGTGTGTGTGTGTGTGTACATGTGTACGTATGTACATGTGGTACATATGGAGACTAGAGGACATGTTATGTTTCTCGGGTGCCACCCACCTTGTTTTTTGAGGCAGAAACTCTCATTAGGACCTGGGGCCCACAGGTTGGGCTAGCCTGGCTGGCCAGCAAGCTCCAGGAATCTGCCTGTTCCTGCTTCCCCAGTGCTGGGATTATAAGCACATGGCTGACTTTTTCCACAGGTCATGGGAAGGGATCAGCCTTGGCTCTTCATGCTTTCAAGTCAAGCACTATTGACTGAGCTTCTTAAAGCACACCATCAAGGTAGCCATGAGCCAGTCACAGCTAAAGCATGCCCATGGAGTGTGCTTCAGGAGACCTGGTGGAAAACTGGAGACCCAGGAACAGCTTTCCTGGTTCATGGAAGCTTGGGGATGGGGACATGTTTGCTGAAAAGCTGTTTCCCAAAGAGCATGGGGTCTTTCCTTCCAGACTCTCAGGATGGGTTGTGGGGTGAACCCAGAAGAACAATGTGGAGATGATGGCTGGGGGGAGGTGTCAGGGGACTGGTGGAGAAACACTTCTGAAATCTATAGCAATCAGAAGGCTTCCTCTTAATACCCACCAAAGTGTCTGTGACTAAAGTTCTGCCCCAGGCCCCGCCTTGCTCAGAGCAGACACTCTGTCCCTAAGATGGACTTTGGGGCTGGAAAAACACCACACTGGAATAGACTACAGCTGTGTGTCCCTGTCAGTGGGGTTTCCTGACATTCCAGGGTCCTCCTGGTTCTAGTGGGGCTCAGGGAGTGAGTAGGACCCACTGGAGCCTTGGCAGCTGTGGAGTTTTGGCTGCACCAATAGTATGGGATCCTTACCACGGATATCTACCTGAGCATTGAACACCTCCCATGGAAGCTGTCCACAGCAGGCTCCTCTGCTGGCCTGCCTAGTGCCAGTCCATGAGCCAGAGGGCACATGGATGAGCTGTAAGTTCACTTACTGATGTCTGTGCTAACTGGGAAAACCACTAACCTCCATCTAGGTGTTGCGCTACAGTTTCCTAGGGAGACGTAATCAAACATCTGTTTACCCCAGATCCAGATAGGAACAGACTGTAGACCAAAGAAGTAAGTCCACCCCAAGTCTGGTTGGGTGAACTAGACAGGAGTTTACTGGGTTGCTTACAGGATCACGGGTGACTCAGAGGCAAGTACGACACAGGAGAAGCACAGGTTAGCACAGGTGATGAGTCACAAAAGCTGCGTCCCTGGAGCTCCCCGTACACCTTGCAGACAGGCAGCTCCACCAGAGAGACCCATCTTCCCAACAGCTGTTACTGCCTATATAACGGGGGGGGGGAGCACATGGCTCTTGGGGATCTTGTGACTTTTTCCAGCTTCCTCTAGTGTCTCAAGTCTTTATGAGCCTCTCTTTTCCCTTCAAAAAAGAATGTTTTAGTTAAGAGAGACTAGCTGCATAATTTGTGTGTGTGTGTGTGTGTGTGTGTGTGTGTGTGGTGTGTGCATGTGTGCACATGCACGTGTGGGTGTGCTAGCCCACATGTGCATGTGCACCTAGAGGTTGGTGTCGGGTGTCTTCTTTTTGTTTTGTTTTGTTTTGTTCTGTTTTGTTGAGACAGGGTTTCTCTGTGTAGCCCTGGCTATCCTGTAGACCAGGCTGGCCTTGAACTCATAGATATCTGCTTGCCTCTGTCTCCCAAGTGCTGGGATTAAAGGTGTGTACCACCACACCCAGCGGGGTGTTTTCTTATATTGGTATCCACCTTATATTTTGGGATAGGATCTCTACTGAACCTGGAGCTCATCCATTCAGCTAGACTGACTGATAAGCTCTGGGTGTCCTCTTATCCCTGCCTCCAAGTCCTGGGGTTAGATACACACTGTCACACCCAGAACAGGGTGCGGGAGCCCAGCAGATGTGCTGAAGAGCAGGCTCCACACCAGCTGCTCCAGTGCTTCTTTCTCACTTTCACGGGCCCTGTGGAGGTGCCAGGGCTTCATAATGTCCACACTGTGTCCTCCACCCTGCATCCACAAAGCAGGAGGTCATCTGGTTGTGTTCTGTGATGATATCGTCCTAGAGTGGTGAAGTCACTTGGTGTTCTGGCAGAGAGCAGTGAGTGGGGAGATAAGGCAGAATAGTCTGGTTCCTGGGAGGACTTTTTTCAACTGGAAGAAAGATGTTTGCCAGTCATGGGTGAGGCTGACCATTATGGTTTTTGTTTGGGGAATTATACACAGGCACAGGCTTGAAGGTCATTGCCATTGTTAGCAAGTTCAGGAACCAACACACTCAGATGCTTCCAATTAGACTGCTTGGGCTGCTCTAACAAGTCAAACACAACAGATACCTGTCTTTTGCTATTTTGGGGACTGGAAGGTCATGGCCAAGGAATCAACCACATTAGTTTCTCCAGGAACCTCTTCCTAGGGTTTTTAGAAGGCTAGTGGCTGGCTATTGCTAGAAATCCAGAGTCTGTATAACAAGCAAAGGAATTTATTAGAAGATAAAACTCACTACAGCCTGAAAAACCGAGCTATGGTCCACGATGATCTTCTTCCTGGTCCAAGATCTGCCTGGTCCGTTTCAGCATCCAAACCACGAGGCAGCGAAGAGAGCACCGCGTATGTGCATCCCAGGACTTAAACGTCCTGAGAGGCCACACCCCAGGGGCATGTACTTCAAGGTCATAGGCAGGTGTAGCAGTTACCTGCTGCCTCTCTAGGGGCAGTGCTTCAAGGTCATAATCAGAACAACTGTCCACTACAGCTGGCGATGTTACTCAGTAGAGTGCCTGGCTTGCATGCATGAAGCCTGGTGGTTTACACCTGTAATCCCAGCACTCAGGAGGTGCAGGTGGGAGATCAGAAGTTCAAGATCATCCTTAGCTACATAGTAAGTTCAAGGTCAGCCTGGGCTACATGAGACCCTGTCTTAAAAATAAAAAAGAAGAGTACTTTTCCTCTGTATCCCCAGTCCTCAGGTCGCTTCCCTTCTGCACTAGAGGGCTGGACAGACAGACAGAGTTCCTAGTATCTTTTTCTCTACTCAGGAGGCCATTGGTCTCTTTGGCCATCCCCATAACATCATTTTAACTCAATTATCTGAAAGCCTCCAAGTCCAGATACAGTCATACCGGGGTCATCAAGGCACAGTTCTGGCCACGGCAGCTCTGAGTTTACAGTCTCGTCTGTCTTCATCATAGTATGGTCGTTACAGCCTCTTCCTGGAGCTTCTTACTTTCATATCTTTAAAAACACTCTCTTACGCCTCCCACCCCACCCCACCCC
>CABHPR010155922.1:25805-66938 GCA_902168415.1 Peromyscus melanophrys
CTTTTCTTTTCTTTCCTTTCCTTTCCTTTCCTTTCCTTTTCTTTTTTCTTTTCTTTCCTTTTCTTTTCTTTCCTTTCCTTTTCTCTTCTTTTCTTTTTCACTTCACAAGTTTCCTAGCTCTAGGGCATTCATGAGATGTATAACATGGTTGCCAATATTTATTATTTTGAGCATGGCACATGGGCACTGGCTAAAACTCCCAAGAACACTAAAGAACATTCAAGAAGAGACTCTTTCCCCACCCCATCCCCTCCTTCCAGCTCCTCCTGAGTGCTTGACTAAGGTCATTTGTACTTGTAGCGCACAGGGACCCAGGGTCCTGATTTCCCATCTTCCCCCACTGATGTTCTGTTCCCTCCACATCTTTCCATTTTAATAAACAGCCTGTCCATCAGAGACACTGCCTTGCCCTCCTGAGGGCAGCAATGCACAAGCATCTCTGCACCCACATGCACCTAGGAGTGCTCTGCCCTGCGAGTTCCCAAGTCTCCATTGGTTTGAAACACAGATGATGAGGAGGCCAGGCAGTGCAGAGGAATAGGAGGAACACCAGTTTCTATAGTGTGTCTGCTGAGGTTCCTTTCTCTTCCTGAGGAAGAGACAACCTATGTCACACACGGCTATCAGTCAGTGAGTGTCTAATGCCTGACACAGTGGGGCTCTTATGTGAGGTCCTGGAGGCACCCTACATGCCTGCCAACATCCCAGCTAGTGCTTACTCCATGTAGGTCATGGCTGCAGCCATTCTCATCCCCACCACCAGCACCTACTCTGCCCCTGTGTGATGGGCATGCAGGGTTCAGACACTGCAGAGCAGAGTGTCCTATAGCCAGCAGGACCCTGTGACAATTGTTCACGTGGGCATGGCTGGTTCTCTCCAAAGGCAGACAACTCTGCATGGGGAGGTGGGATGTGGCTGCTTTGATCTAGAGTGTGTTGGCTCATCCGTTCAGTTTCTCAGCCCCTGAGCTTCTGTCACCGGAGCTGGTGTTGGTGGTGAAACACTGCACAAGCCTCTTGTGAAAGGGGACCCGTCAATCATGGCCTCCCTGACCCTGGCCCTGCTCTCTATGGCCTTGCTAACTTATCTTCAACCTTTCTATTCAGATCTTCTGTCCATGCATGTATATATGTGGGGGACACTGGGCCCTCTCAGCCTTCCCCTATTGACACAGGGTGTCTCCTTGAACTTCGAACTAGGCTAACAATTAGCAAGTTCCAGCAACCCTCCTGTCTCCTCCCCTAGCACAGGAGTTACAGACACCACATTGTGGGGCGTTTTCCCACCAACCCCACAGCTCCCCAGAGTTTTCTTGAGTGTGAGCAGCAGGAAATATTAGATAGAAGGATTTATTGTGGAGAATCTTGCGGAGATAAACAGATAGAAAGTAAAGGATAGCCTCGAGAGGGCCTGGAACCTTTTCCAACGGGCCCGACTGTCTCTGCCCCAGGGTTTTTATAGAGACGCCAAGGGGTGGAGCAAATGACCTCCTCCCCCAGCACAGCCAAGTGCAGACCATCTCAGACACCTGCACTCAGGCCCGTGGTCCTAATCATCCTCTATGCGGACCTGCTGGGTAAAGCCACGAGGAACCCGAGAACCGGCTCCCACACCACATCCACTTTTTTTTTATTTTTATTTTTTGTGGTGGCTGGGAATTTCAACTCCAGTCCTCTTGCTTGCTCAGCAAGTGTTCTTTCATACTGAACATCATCTCCCCACCGACCCCCATTGCCCATATTTTAATCTGGTTGACCTTTTATTATTGAATTACAGGAGTTCTTTACATGTTCTAGAAACATGTTCCTTATCTGATGATGGGCAAGCACAGTCTTCCATCTTGTGTCTTTTTCTTTTCTTGCTGATGTCCTTAGCACAGAACTTTCAGTTCTGATGTGGCAATCTGTTTTCCTCATCTTCATTTTGGTTTTAGTCTTATCTCAGTGGTCTGATCCAAGGTCATGAAAATGTGTGCCTTTTTTTTTTCCTTTTGAGACTTTTAAAGTTTCAACTCTTACAGTGAAGTCTTCTACATATGTTGACCTCTGTATGGTGTGAGTCAGGGTCCAACCTCCTTCTTTCCTATAGGGAAATCCAGTTGTCCTGCACGTTTTATAGAAATATATCCTTTCTCCATTGAATACCCTTGACATCCGTGTTGAAAACCCACCAAGAATAAACACAAGGGGTGACTGCTGGGTTTGTAGCTTTAAAGTTAGGGTGATCATGGAGAGCTTGCTTGCTGCTGCAGAGAGGTTTCAATGCCATAACTTACTCACAAAAAGCCACAAAAAGCTCCCTAGACGTGACCTGGCCTCTGGGAAACATGCCATAGGTGAGAAAGCATGGGCAGGCCCTGCATGCACGCACAGTGCAGTGCAGCCACTGTGGAATCACCGGAGCACAGCCGCAGCTCCTGCCTCCCTTCTCCAGCCCCGCCTCATCCCATGCCAAACACAGCCTGGCCCCTGAGCACCAACCTGGCCAGCAGAGATGGAAATAATGAATGCCTTTCTGCAAAGATGGACGGTGACCTCAGGTGAGGGGCAGGGACTTGGAACAGGATGTCCTTGGTAACAAAGCCTTAGAGAAAACAGCCCCAAACAGTGGCTTCCCTCCCTAGGAAATGTTCTGTCTCTTTTTCCTCCAAGGCAGATCTAGAGGTACCTTCAGCTCCAGATGTATTCCACAAGGGGGCCCGCTTGGGGGTTGGTGGCTGGGTGGTTTTGTAGAATTTATGCTTCACGAGATGATTTCAGGTATGTGCCCTGAGCTCATGACTGTCAGTGTGACCTGTAGATTAGGGGTCAGTGTCCCCACCAAGGGAGGAAACTGATCCTCACAGCCACTGAAGTGACAGACAGGGCTCACTTGAGCCTTCTTGCCCAGGTCACCTCTCTGCCACAGTTTTTCTTGTTGCTGGGGTCTCATCCCTTGGGGTCTTCAGGATTCTCTGGCCCAGCCTCACACACTAGCTGGGGCTGACACTAAGGTGGGCCTTCTCCAGCTCCTCCTAGAATAATCCTGGGAGGTGGTCAGCCTCAGAGCAGTTAACACCAGGGCATTTAGCATCAGGTACTGTAGCAGGAGGGTGACGCGTGATCTGGTTCCTCACTGAGCTGCACCCAAGCTTGGAGTTGATGCCACCAGCTGCCTGAGTGTTGGGGGGCAGTGCCTGCATCCCTGACAACACATGTATCCGCTGCATGCTGAAGTGTCTGTGAACATGAAGGCTGAAACGGAAGGCTTCATGTTCCAGAGGCTCCCATGCTTTCTTCCCAGTGAAGCCTCTTCACTGAGCACTTGAGCATGATGTCCCTCAGCCTGCAGCTTCCTGGCTTTCCCCTTTGCTCTGTTCTGACAGCTGGCCCTGCCGCTGATCTCTCCTCCATAACTCTGCTCATGCTGTACCAACTTCTGTCGCCCTTGCCATAGTCAGGAGGCTCTCCTTTCCAGCCCTGCCCTGCTTGCAGTAAGCAGCTGGCCCATTATTCCAGGACTGCCCTGGGTGGCCAATCTAGAGTCAGGGCACTGTAGGATTCGAGGCTACTACATCTCACTAGTGTGATGCCAAGCTGCAGGTAGACCCCTCTGTTCTTAGTTTTCCTGAGAGTGTGGACATGAAGGTACATTGCAGAGGGTTGGATGAACTGGTGCAGTGCACACCATGGGAGCTCTGGGCAGAGCTGTCATTGGTGAGGCTCAGGCTGTTTGTCTTCTTCTTCATGGGATTCATGGAGCACAGGCTTTGGCTTCACTCATGCCTGCAGCTCTTCCCAGAACACCATGTACACGGTGCTTGTGAGCTGCCGGGATAAGAAAGATGAATGAGTGGGTGTAGGGAGACCGGACTGCGTGTGGGGAGAGGATGAGTATAAATGACTTCTCCGCATATTCTCTGGTCCAGCTTAGCTACTTGAAGAGAAGGGATGGCTGAGCTGCTTCTCGCTTTTGCTTTTCCTTCCAAGCAGACATCTCATCCAAACATTAACTATCTCCCCCAGCCCACTTCCTGTGATTTAAGACCATTGCTATGTGCTAAGGGATGCTTCACTCTCCCTGTTACACAATAGGGTTTTGTTTTGTTTTCATCTCCACAGACAAGTGAGCCAGTGGTATCAGCACCGCCCTGGCGGAGGCAAGATAAGGGTGTCTCTTTTGCATCAGAATTGGGGCAGTGAGGCTTGATGGAAGCCCCACAGGAGGCATCTCCTCTGTCCTACCTGGCAGTTTATCTAGGTCTCCTGGCTTTAGGACTCTAGGCTTCATGGTGGCTCTGTCTCTGGTACAGGACTTGGGACAGCATGGAGACCATTGCCTACCAGCCTTGGATACCAACATGGTACTGTTATGGTGGCCTGGATGTCCTGGGGGCAAATTGTTTTTTCTGGGTCTATCTTGGGTTTCATCAGGTGTGAACTGCAGTGGTGTCTCTGTGTGTCACACAGAGGGATTCACCCTAAACCATGTTGGTGACTATCAGGGAGGTGTAACCTTTATCCTGATACCTGTCAAACACTACTGTAAACAGGGACCACCAGCATGTTCTGGTGAGTGACAAAATCTGGTCAGATTTAGTGATTTTAAATGCATTTATTTTAAGGTTACTTTACATTTACATCCTTCCTAGATTTTTTTAATTTAATTTTTCTACTTTATAGCAAGGTATAGCTACTTGTCTTCACTTCAAAGGCTCCCAGGAGAGGTCTGCTAACACACTTTTTGCTTCAGTAATTTTATTGTGGTCTTTCCTGAGTTTGAGAGGTCTATAGTTGATGGAGGGCTCCAGACAACTGGTCAGCCTATTTCTCTTTCTTTCTACGCTTCCTTAACTAACTCACATGAAATGTTATGTTCAGGATGTTAGGATTCAGGGCTGCCCAGAACTAGGGCTAGGAAACAGTTCTGCCTCTCTGATGCAGGAGAAAACATGGAGCCTACTTCCCACCAGTCTTGGATACCAACATGGAATTATTTCCTGCTAATGGTTGCTTGGGCTCCTAGAGCCTCCAGGATAGTTGTGGGCAGGGCCAGTATTCTGCATAGGAACTATGGAGGCTTTTGTTAATTCCATCTTAAATTTCTACATTTGTGCTTGGGAAATGGCTCATTCAGTAAAGTGCTTAGCTGTGTAAACTTAAGGGTCAGAGTTATACTCCAAAACCCACATAAACAAAAGCTAGGTGTGGTGGTGTGTGCTTGTAATCCCAGAGATAGAGAGGTGGAGACAGTGGATCCCTGGGCCTCACTGGCCAGGCTAGTCTAGTGCTGCAGGCCGTAGGAATATATCATAAGAACTCAGCTGGTTATGGCAAAGTCACTACCTGGAGGGATCAGGGAATTCCTCCAGAAGAAGCCAAATTCCAAAGAGCTTTTGGTGTTACTTGGCTTGTTATATATCAGCTGTCTTCTGTTATGAAAATCATGTGTGCCTTCATAGTTTTCCCAATTGACTTTCCCCTAGAAGGGCTAACAGTGTGGACTGACCACTCTCTGGACATACACATTCCAGGTATTTGGAGAACAGCCTCAGGAAAGGCTTTCTCTGAAATCAGATATCTCCCTTGGCCACTTTCAAGGACTAGCAGTAATAACAGTCCACATGAAAGTCTCCTGTAGCTAGAGTTTTCCTGCCTGGCTCACGGTCAGGATAAATCTCTTTTACCTGCCAGTCCCACTGCCGCTCAGACCCAACCAAGTAAACACAGAGACTTATATTGCTTACAAACTGTATGGCCGTGGCAGGCTTCTTGCTAACTGTCCTTATATCTTAAATTAATCCATTTCTATAAATCTATACCTTGCCACATGGCTCGTGGCTTACCGGCATCTTTACATGCTGCTTGTCCTGGCGGTGGGTGGCAGGCAGTGACTCCCTCCGCCTTCCTGTTCTTTTAATTCTCTCTGTTAGTCCCGCCTATACTTCCTGCCTAGCCACTGGCCAATCAGTATTTTATTAGCAACACATTTGCCATACAGAACATCCCACAGCAGTCTCCTGATTTAAGGTAAATTCCACAAGGAGACACTGCCTAGGTCAGGTGGATGTTAAGTAATAGCTTTACACAATTTAGCTCGGACCCTCCTTTCTTACAGCCTTACTAAATTTATAGACCTTTAACTCCTTACCTAACCACTTCTAGGAATATTTGGATAACCTTCTGCACTGACAGCTATGCTCAGCCAGAACCCCAGTTCAAGCCTCCCTGTAATTATCATCATTGGCAGCATCCGGCCAGGTCCAACCCCAGATAGAGGAAAGTACTTTATCAGAGATACTTCTGTACTCTCTAAGAACAGACTTAAGCATCCAGACTACCCGTTTGAGAAGGCCTGATGGATGTGCTAATTAAGCTTAACTTCCTCCTTTCCCAAATCTTACCTCTAGTTCCAGATCTCCCTTTAACTATCACCAGAGGCATCTACCTGTACACAGGTTGCCTAGTGACCGAGCACACTTTCCCCCACCCTGCAGAAAAATGGCAGATAGCTTGGACAGATAGGAGCCACAGGAAAAAAAGAAGGCAGTTTTGTTTTCTCACATTGACCTAGCAACTTATAGATTCTTAACATTTTCTACTAATCATGTTTGAGACTATGGTTGAGCACATAAGATCCCTCTTCTTAGACATTACCCGAATTTAGCCTTTAGTTAACTCATTTCCCCATTGATCACTTCCCTTTGGGGTTGCAAATGATAATTAATGGTTATTGCCTCTCAATGTGATTCTTATCACCCCTCCGTTTGACCCTGGAAGCCTGGCTTTGCACTGCCAAGGGATTACTGCTTGTAAGTGTATATATACCGGGACTTCCAGGGCATTAGGGATGAAGAGACAGAGAACGGGGAGGGACAAGGAGGACCTTGTCCAGAGAGTACGTGTGGACAAAATGGAAGATGAGGAAGAGCCAGATGGGGAAGTACTAGCTGGGTAAGAACAAGATGAAAAGGACCTAGATGAGGCAGAACTAAGACGAGAGAATTAAGATAGAACGTAGAGGGAGCAATAGATAAATATGGAGAGAAATGAGGCAAGAAAGGAGCTAGGCACGAGAACAGAACTGAAGCTGTGTATATAGGATGTTATGTCAGAGGAATTAAAGCAAGTGGACTATAGAGCTCGGTGTGCTGAGATTCTATTTCCCGAAAATAGTCCTCGCCGTTAGTAGTTCTCTCTCCTGAGCCCCTGGGATGTATAATATTAAGGCTGGTCCCGCTAATATTATACAAGAGTCTAGCCCAATGGTAAGTTACAGACCAGTCAGAAACCCTGTCTCAAACAAAAAAGTTAGTAGATGTAACAACACCTAGGTAGCAATACCCAAGATTGAATGTGCAGGGGCACACACATGCACACAGGTACATGCAACTTACCATATTTAATGCATAGTAATTTTTATGGTGATGGTACAGACACAAACTCTGGTGGCACAAGCCTGGTGTTGGTGGCACACTCTTGGGGTGGGGGCAGGGAATGTGTGTAGAGTTCTCCACAAAGCAGTAATTGCATCAGAAGAGTCTCCATCCAAAGAGAAGCCGAGGCTGTCAGCTTGCCTTATTACAGAGTACAGGAAGTGGATCGCAAGCTATGTGATGAAGATGATGTTGGAAGATGAAAGAAAATCCATCAGACTTAAGCCTGACAAGATGATTTCTCTTGTGGTTTGGACATCCCTTTGTAAGTCAGACAAGAGGCCCACGCAGCACTGGGCCTTTCCGTACATGAGCTCCCAAAATTTTGATTGCATTTCATTCAAGATCTGCTGCAAGGGGCTGGAGAGAGAACACATCAGTTAAGAGCACTGGCTGCTTTTGCAGAGGACCTGAGTTCGGTGCCCAGCACCCACATAGTACCTTACAACTGCCTGTAACTCCAGTGCCAGGGGATCAGAGGTACCCTCTTCTGGCTTCTGCAGACACCTGCACTGATGTGCACATACAGACACACATGCACACACATACTTAAAAAATACAAACTTCCAATTATTCTATGATAGTTGTGCTGGAAAATACAAAGCTTCCTTCCAGAGACAAGCTGTGTGTGTGTGTGTGTGTGTGTGTGTGTGTGTGTGTGTGTGTGTGTGAAAAAGCTCTCAGAGCAAGGTGCTCTGTGCAGTCCGCCAGACCTGGGGTGGGAGGAGGGACATAAAGTGCACGACTTTGCCTGGTCTGTGGTCTCGAGGGCTGGACAGGCAATGTTGTGATTCTGCTCTGGAATGTTCCAGACATGTGGGATACTCTCCTGATGAAGTCCATATTTTTAATTGGATGTATTTATGTTTTGTACCCAAATGGAATGTCATTGAGACAGCCTGAGATTCTGAAGCATTCAGATATGGTCAAAATGCTAAAAACAATAAGAGCGGCATTTATTGGATGACTTTTGGCTTGTAAAACATTCGTGGGTGGAAAGTTCTCCAATAGACACAAACGCTTTTTTATGTTTATAAATAGCTAGGCCTCCTCAAAGCCAGCATCTTCTTCAAAGAGCCACATGGCCCCATGTAGGAAACTAGAATTGGTGACCAGTTCCCCAGACAAGAAATGCGTTTTCTCAATAGAATCCAATACTCTGCCCAGTGCTGTCTGTCAAAGGGTCAGGAATGTTGAGTTTGCCAGTCATGAAGCACAACACTGACAAAGACTGGGGGCGTTTCATAAGAAAGAGACGATAGGTGAAGAAAAGAGGCATTACCATATCAGTGGCCTGGTGTTAGGGCAAGCCACACTTGGGAAAAAATTAAAATGTGTGAACCCACATGAAACAGGAAACATAATTGCATTTTCAGGGTCTAGATCATTGAGAAAAAAACCTTAATTAGAATGATTTTACAGATACACCAATGAAGAGCATATCATTTTAGTCAATAAGTTGGTATTTCAGCCACACACAGTGGCTCATGCCTATAATCACAGAATTCTGGAGACTGAGGTGGGAGACTCAAAGTGAAGTCAAGGCCAGCCAAACTGAATAAATAGTAAGACCCCATCTCAAGAAAACAAAAAAAAAATTCAAAAGTTGACGTTGCAGAAGAAGTTCCTGTGTTGATAATGACTTAAGTGCCCCTTTCTCTCTCAGTGTCTTGGTTTGACTGACAAGCTGCACTGTCTCCTTGATGTACCTTGCATCCTACTTGTGACAGTTACTTTGTTTACTTTTGTTGTCCTAGCTCCTTAGGGGAACAGATGATCACATTGTTGTGTTAATTGGTTCCTGTTCTATGCTAGACATGGACAGTCTAAACCCAGCATGCAGCAAGAGCATGGGGTGGTCAGATAGGTGGATGAATGGCAAGTGAGTGGATGGATGGATGGATGGATGGATGGGTGGATGGGTGGATAGCAGTTTAAGAGATGACTGTATGAGTAGATGAATAGGTAGACAGATAATAAATGAATGGAGAGATGGATAGATGGCATATGGATATATAAATGGATGGGTGGATAGATGGTTGGATGGCTAGATGGGTGGATGTATAGATGACAGATAAGTAGATAGATAGATGGATGCATGATGGATATGTGAGTAGGTAGGAGATAGATGATGATAAATGTATAGATAGGATGAGTGGATGGATGGATAGATAGATGGGTGGGTACATGGATGGCTGGGAAGGTAGGCAAATAAATGAATGATGGATAGATAGATAGGAGAATGGGCAAAAGGGTGGATGGATAGGTAGGTAGTTGGAAGGACATTGAGTAGATGGATGAGTGGGTGGATAGGTGGGTCAATGGATGGTGTATGTCTGGAAGGATAGATAGGATGAGCAGATGGATATATAAGCAGAGAGACAACCAGAGGGGTGCACAGGCTTGTAGACTAAACTTAGCCACCAGAGAGGGCCTTGGTGATATATCGGGCGTGAGCTTTCCTTTCTACATTTGAGAAGGTTCTGGTTTGTGATAGCACATTCATCAAACTGACATATGCCCTCACAGGGTTTCACAGCTCTATGATGGGGATCACAGAGGGAATTGGGTGAGAAGAACTGGTCAAAATAAACTCCACAAACCCTTGCAAGGAAGCAGCTGGATCTTCTTCTCAAGTAGAGGGTCTAAAGTGTCCTTTTGGGCAGAACAATGGGCCTAGAAGGAGGCTAGGGTTAGCCAGGACACTGGGAGAGGTAGTCACCCCCAGAATATGAGCTACTTCCCAGTAAGAGGTCTCTTGAAACCGCTTTGTCCTTAGAGCCTGGGACTTCTGGGGTGAGGTCCACCCACATGGCCAAGAACAACCTGGCTGTTGAGCTGGCAAGTAGTCACCATAACCATGCCCCCACCACACCCTTCACAGCCAGCCATGCCAGTGGTCTCAATCTGTTTATGGCCTCCAAGCTGAGCCCTCTGGCCTGACCCTGGGGGGACCATGGGCAAATGGCTTGCAGGGAGGGGAAGCAGATCAGAGATAAGCTTGAGGGACCTCAGTGGGTGAGGGGCAGTGAGTGTCCTGACCTGCCTCCTCCATGGAGCCCTGTGAACAGCTGCATATAGCAGAAGGAGTCTGCTCTTGCTCTCCAGGATGGCTGGCCCTCAAGGCAGATGATCTGATTTTGTTTTAATGAGAATAATATTCGCTCTGAAGAGGGAGGAACCCAGCAGGGCTCCCATGTCAGCCAGACGTCTTAAATTATCTCTTTGGAATGGGGCGAATCCTGAAACTTGTGGGCTGCTCAGATCACCCCCACCCAAGCCACCCTGTAACTTCCAAGCCCTGTGTGATTTTAGGGAAATTTAAGCCATGTGTTGTTGATTCATTTACACGTTGCTGATCAAAATACCGTTTTGTAAGAGCTGATCGGCGCCGGGACAGTCTTTCAAGCCCGTTTATAAGCCTCTTCCCAGTCCTCTTGTTGTGAGCCAAGCACTAAAAGGACCCATGTTCACTCAGCTCAGCAACCGAGCACAGCCAGGCGCCTGGGGATGATGGTGCCATCTAAGCTGTTAGCAGCTTCCCCCTTACAGCAACAGGCTAATGCAGGCTTTGAACTGGGACCCTGGGAGCCTTTGCTATGGTGGGCAACGCTCTCATCCTTCCCTCCCTGGGGGCTTGAGATGGTTCTGTGTGTGACCACATTGGCTGGCATGGGATCTTGAGGCTCTAGGTAATTTTCTTCTTTGTAATGATTGATTTTTTATTTTGCCAAGAAATGTGGCTTTGAGAAGTGTTTTCATCCCTCTCTCCTCTTCAGAACCTGGTTGGTTCATCTTCCATTCACTTCCTTTTTATTGAGCAGCCGCCACTTGACAGACATAGTTGAACTGTGGTGACTGGACATCAGGGGTCAGCAGAAGGCACTGGACGTGTTTTCTGATGAGCAGACTGATTCCTGCTCATACAAAGCACTAAAACACTAAAAGCTAGACAGACAGACTGTTCATAGGGAAAGAAAATGATAGAAAGGACAAGAAGGAAGTTCCCTTGCTGTGACCCACTAGGCTGAGCCCTGAAACCTGACTGTGAGTGATGAGAAATTAAGAAAGACAGACACAAGTGACATAAAGTGATCAGGGGGCTGTGTACCCAGATAGAAACATGCCAGCATTTGTTATATACAGCATGAACTTGAAGGCGGGTTAGCTAATCTTGGTGGGTGGGGGTGTCTCTGTAGGAGAGCAGTCTCAGGGGGGCATGATTATGCAACCATGAGGGTTGAGGAAGCTGGAGTTGGTACTTTTTGTATGTACTTTTTTTTTTTTTAAAGATTTATTTATTTATTATGTATACAGTGTTCTGCCTGCATGTATCCCTGCAGGCCAGAAGAGGGCACCAGGTCTCATTACAGATGGTTGTGAGCCACCATGTGGTTGCTGGGAATTGAACTCAGGACCTTTGGAAGAGCAGCCAGTGCTCCCAGTGCTCTTAACCTCTGAGCCATCTCTCCAGCCCCCTGTATGTACTGTTTTAAGCTAAAGAAAGGCCAATGGTTCTTCAACATCTGTACTTGGGCCAGGGGATGAGTCTGCGGCATTGGCATCCTTGACATGGCCATGCTTATGTTGTGAATGCTCATTCACTTGGGTATACTTGCTCCCCTCACCCCTCCAGCTGGCAGCCAGAGAACCTGGCCTGCGAGTATGTGGGGAAGAAGAGAGGGAAGAGCATTCAGAATGGGAACAAATTATCCAGGACCCCTAAGACACCACCAGACCCACAAGAAGTACATGTAGCTATTGTCTCACCCACTGGTAAGTGGGGATGAGAGCAGGTGACCAAGAAATGTCAGATTCTGTAAAGAAATTGCATTTCACTGAGCATGCCCCCAGCGTAGCTTGCATGAGTAGGAGAGGGCTCTGGCCCTTTTGCTTCTGAAATTAGGCTTCTTGGGATTTAGCCCACACCAGTGAGCTGCTCTCTGAAGGCACCGTTCTGTGAGTCTCAGTGAATATACCCTGTGCACAGCCAGCATCATCAACCCCTAGGATTCTTCGAAGTCACATCTGCTTGGTTGCGTCTCCAGCAGGAACTTCTCCCATATCCATCACTAGGCCTCAGTCTTTCTCTTTTTAGACTGTCACAGAAACAGGATTACCCATCTGTGGTCCTCTGATCTGTCTCTTTCCCAACCTGTCTTGGACACCTGGGGCTCTGGTTGTCCTGTTTCAGTACCCTGTCCCATCTCATCACCCAGCAGAATTCTGTAGCCAGAATGCCCAGTCTTGCTGTGTTCTCTTGTCCAGGGATACTCACGCTGGTTCCCATACTTAGCCACTGTCACCAGAGCTTCTGTGAGCTCTGCATTGCTTGGTTCTGTTCCCTGTCTCTGCCCAGCACCTGCCTATGCTCCTGAACATGTGTAGAGATTTCTGGAAGTAAAGATGCCATTTATTCCAAAGTGGTATACCCTGTTCTCATGAAAAAGCATGAGGCTTCAGTCTGTTCACACATGTCCTCCATGGCCCCCTGTCTTCAGTGGGCCTGATGCTATGCAGTGGCATGGTGTGGGGACTCAGGTGTGTGTCTCTTGTGACTCAATGGCTGAGTTTATAGTGTCAGCACTGAGTGTGGTGGAGACAGTTGATTGGCAGCCAGAGACCTTCTTCCTGGATCTTCTGAGACCTACGAGACCTTATGAGGCTTTTAGCCTCTCTTCCTGCTGGAGGTTTGCTTTTCCAGCTTGTGTAAAGAAATATAATTGACAATGCTCTTTATGTATTGAAGGCACATTTGATTTATACATCATGAAATGACCACCACAATCAAGGTAACTATCCCTGAACCACCTCACACCATTCTGTGTTCATGCATGTGTGTGGTGAGAACAATTACCATTTGACCCTTTACCAAATTCCAAGTGTGAAATACAGTGTCATTAGCTAGGGTCACCACACTTCGTTAGACTTCAGAATGTGGGTGGTATCTTGTAGCTGACTCTTTGCATCCTGTGCCAGCCTCTTGCCACTCACAGCCTCTGGAAACTGCCATCCCATTTTGTTTCAGCGAGTTTGACTTTTATATTCCACCATGTTTGCCTTTTGGTGTCTGACTTGTTTCTTTTAGCCTAACACTTCTGAGTTCAACAGAGTTGTTACAAATGGCAGGATCCTCCTTTTAAGTGTACATGGTGTGTGTTCATTTTCCTTATCTTCTCATCTTCTCATGGGCACCTAGGCACTTTTTTTTTCTTTTGTGATCAATGCTGAATATGGATGCATGTCTCTTCCACAGATTGGTCAAATAGACTCCTGGGATTCCTAACCCATTGATTTGGATCTTGAACACAGTAGGAAGAATTGCTGGTCATGTGTAGTTCTTATTTCAATTTTCCACACTATTTTCCAGAATGGCCAATCTGATTGACATCATAGGGACAGTGTGCCAGACTCCCATTTTCCCCACAGTGCTGACAATAGTGCTTCTCACAGCTGCTGTGAAGGTGGAGGTCACTATGAAATGGGATGTTATCTCTGTACTTAAATGTGCATTGTGTGGCCATGCAATAGGTCACACTCGTGGTCACATGGCTTCCCATGGAGATAGAAGGTGGGGGTGGAAGGTCATTATGTCTCCAAGTCCTGGTGGGACTTCCTCAGCTGGACCCAGTGCCTCCTTTACCCTCATGGGTTATTAAAGAGGAAGCAGGCATGGAGGTACCACTGAGGGATTGTCATTGTGGGGTAGGATCATTCCAGCTGCTAAGCTTTGAGGCTTCTGGACCTGCTTCGATGTTGAAGTGATGTGTGTCCGTGGATACACCGTTTGCTCTCTGATGTTCTAATCGCTTTTCTGTTCCTGTGACAAATACCATGACCAAAAACACTTTAGGGGAGGAAAGGATTTATTTGGCTTATGCTTCCAGGTTATGTTTCATCACTGAGGGAAGTCAGGGCAGAAACCTGAAACAGAAACTACAGAAGGACACTGTTTGCTGGCTCACTCACAGACTTATACTCATCTAGCTTTCTCACATAGCCCTGGGCCACCTACCTAGAGAGTGGTGCTGCCCATAGTGGGCTTGGTCCTCCCAGATCAATGGATAATCAAGATAGATTGCCTATAGACTTGCTTACAGGTCAATCTGATCTGGGTAATTCCTCAATCAAGGCTTTCAACTCAGATGACTCTAGGCTGTGTCAAGCTAACTAGGACTCTGGTCATTATAGGCACAGTGGTTAGGGTATGGTAATGATGGACCCCTGGAAGGCAAGCATATGTCAGGCACCTGTCATACTTCTCAGAAAGCTCCCAAGAACTGCCTTTAACTCTGTGAAGGTCAGGTCCCACCTCAGCTTCAGATACACAAGCCTAAAGAGAGCATACAATCATGTGTTTTGTGTGTATATATGTGGTCATGTGTGTTCAGGGGCATGTGCACATTTGTGCCATGCGTTTGTGGTCCAGAGGTTGACATCATGTGTCTTCCTCTCTCACTCTTTACATTAGTTTTTGAGACCGGATCTCTGATTGAACCTGGAGCTCACCCAGTAGGCTAGACTGTCTGGCCAGCAAGCACTAGATATGCTCCAGTCTTCCCCTTCTCAGCACAGGACTTAAGGCACGTGTGGCCATCTTCTCCCCCGCACCCTTATGTTCAATCACAAGTTCTCATGGATCGAATGCAGGTCCTCATGCCTGAACAGCGAGCACTGTACTGACTGAGACAGCTCCCCAGCCCTCAAGAAACCCTTCTTAATATATAGTTTGAGTCACTGTGTCTGTCTTGTGTCCCCAACGGCCACCTGCGAAAGTACCTGTACTGTGTTTAGGTAATGAAGTTGCGTAGTGCTCATACACTAGTGAAGACCCGTCACTGCCCTGCCTTGGAGGAAACCTTTGTCTTGAGTCTGTGTCCTTCCTGTGAGTGGAGTGATAATGGCAGAACAGGGCAACATGTTTTTACGGCTTATTCTTGAAACGTGAAGACCAAGGATCATCAGTCCTGTGTTTCATCTGAAGAGTCTTTTGAACACCCCGCTGACGCTTGGACAGAGGTCATGACTCAGATGGGGAGTGGTTATGGGACCTCTCCTCCTGCTGAGACACCGAGTGAGACACAGGGCACAGCTGTTGTCAGGTGTTGAACAATAAACAGCACAAGATTGGTAGCTGAGAGGAAGAGAGAGGCCTGTCGGATGGCTGTACCATTCCTTCAGGGTAAGCAATGGCACAGAGGACCAGGGCTCCGTGCAGAGCACTTAGAAACTGGAGATTCTGAGGCCAAATTAGAATTACAATTCAGAGTCCTGGAGAGAAGGGCAGCCAGCCCCAGGGCTCTGCAGAGAAGCTGAAGGCGCTGGGGATTGGTCATGTCTGTGTGATAAAGCTGCTGATGGCCGAGAAGGAGTAGTCCAAGAGGGCTTTCCACCAACTGAGGTGGAAAGACCTTAGAATACACAGGTGTGGGGCTGAATCTTCAGAGAATATTGTCTCAGTATTGACAGCAAATTAGTTTTAGCCCGAGGCTGCTCTGGCCCCTCCACAATAGCATTCACAAGCCCCAGAAGGGTCTGATGCCAAGTGACGGTACAGCAGGATGAGACCCAGAACTGTGCAGGAGGATGACAGGAGCTGGGGAACCGTGACAGATATCCCAGTGGCTGGCATGCCATCAAAATAACCAGACGTGCAGAAAACGAAGACTCACAATGGGAGACCAACCAATCAGAGCCCCTCAAGTGACAGAATTTCACAGGCAAAGATGCCAAAACAGCTTTAGAAGCACGCTGTGTGTATTTGGCAAGGAAGAGGAGACCAAGATCACATGTAGAGAGAAATGAAACATGCAGAAAACCTTGGACATTTGGAGATGAAAAATATATGAGAAAAACATACTAGATGGAAGTCACTGGAAAATGAAGCAGAAGACCAGAATTTGAAGCTTCAGAGAATTATTCAGAAATGTCAGCTTCAAACCAAAGGGGAGAGAATGAAATAAACAGGGCATCGGCTCCCCAGGGTTAGCAAGTCCTCTGGCCGGTGTGTAATAAGCATTCTAGAAAGAGATGGGAGGTGGGGAGAGGAACTCATATTAATTCTCTTGTTTATTGACCATTTGTCATTTATTAGTAATGACTGAAGTTTATCTGAATTTGATGAAACTTGAAACTCTTCAATCCACACAGCTTAGCAAGCTCTGTGTATGCTGAGCATGGCAGGAGCCTTGTGATGACATGCTGTAAAGACCGCTGAGAACCATGACAGAGACAGAACCTAGAAGTAGCCAGAACTTTTAAAAGGAAACACGTGCATATAGACACATATGAACACACAAATGTGCACATGCCCCAGACACGTATACACATGCATGTGCATACATGCGCCATATAAAAGCAGTGGAATGAGACACAACAAGCACGTGGCTGGAAACCATGTAAGTGAGAAGACAATGTGTTGGGGTTCTAATGCACTGGGGGAGGGTCCATCAAGAGTGATTTTTCTTTCACTCAGTAAAAATATTATACAAAATTGGAAAAAAAGTAAAGGCTATTTTGGACAAATAAAACCCATAGAACTTCTTGTCAGCGCATCAGCCACACTGGAAATGTTAAAGAGAACCCTTCCCGGAGGAGGAAAATGCTTCCAGATGGAACTCTCCATCTATGCAAAGTCACCGAGGAGCTGGGAAGCGTGATGCTTAGAGGGAGGAGAAGGTGGAATTCAAGGTGACCTCTTTTTGTCTCTTTGAGATAATTCACTATTTAAAACAAAGCAAAAAAACAGTAGCAATGTATTATTTGGGTTCCACCTTACATGAAATGAAATCTGTAAGACTAGCTCAAAGGGTGGCTGGGTGGAAATATGTTGTTGAGTGCTCCTGATACTGCAAATTGGGATAACATTGCCTGAAGGTCTGGGCGACTCACTGGGACACAGTCTCAAAAGAAAAGTCCAGGCTGGGCGGTGGTGGCGCACGCCTTTAATCCCAGCACTCGGGAGGCAGAGCCAGGTGGATCTCTGTGAGTTCGAGGCCAGCCTGGGCTACCAAGTGAGTTCCAGGAAAGGCGCAAAGCTACACAGAGAAACCCTGCCTCGAAAAACCAAAAAAAAAAAAAAAAAAAAAGTCCAAAGAGGGTTGGGGTGTAGCTTAGTGGTAGAGCAATTACCTGGCCTTGTGAGGTCCTAAATTTAATCTCCTGTCGGGGAAAATGAATATAATTTAAATATAAGTCACAAGCAGATTAAAAAAAAGAAAGGAAAAAGATTTCCTCTGAGACACAAATGAAGAGAAGCCTGGGCGGGCCTGTCGATAGCTGGTGAAGTGGATTCCAGAGGGAGACTGGCACAGGGTAGAGAAGTCACCTCATAGTGATAGTCAGATCACCCCAAGGACAAAACTCCTACTGTGTGTATCAGGGGTCTCGGCCTATGTCCATCATGGAGGGAGCACTTTCCAAGTTCTTTTACGAGGCCAGCATTACCCTGACATCCAAACTAGTCAAAAATACCTCAGATAAAGACTGCAGATGAGTCTCTGTTGTGAATACAGATTTCACAGACTTTCTAGCAAAGTATGAATGAGTCAAATCCAGCAACATATAATAAGAATACGGTGTCTGTGACCATGTTTACACCAGGAATGAAAATGTTGCCTCAACATTTGAAAACAAGTGGATCTTATTCACCACACAAAGTAACAGAAAATCACATGATCATTGCAGTCATGCCTCCTCTGGGGGATGGATGTGGAATCCAAGACCCCCAGAGAGTACCAAACCCCATTCATACCTCATGGTTTCCTGTGTACCTGCAGCACTGCCGCAGATCACCATGGTTAACCTGTCACTCTGTGTCCTGTGACCTGGTCTCTCCTTGGCAACACAACTCCTGTGCTTTGGGAGCATTATTAAGCAGAATAAAGGGGACTCCAACATAGGCACTTCAGTACCAGGGCAGCCTATCTGTTAACTGAGACAGTGCTGAGAGACTAAGGGTTGAGCAGCATATACAGAATGGATACACCAGACAGAGGGTGGATTTGAATCCCGAGCAGAAAGAAGGAGACGCCATATTACTAAGAATGGTGAAAATTTTATACCGTACAGAATGTTTACTTCTAGCATTTTCCATTTAGTATTTTCAGACTGTGGTTGACTGTGGGTAACTGAAACCATGACATGCAAAAATGTAGATGGGGGTACTGTGTACAGAAAACATATTTACCAAAATTCACCATCCATTAATGACTGAAAAAAAGGGAAGGAACTGTGCTAATTATACATAAACAAGAACTCAGCACAGCCGTGGGCACCTGCAGACCCGACATTTCCCTCTCTGGTAGAGACTGAGTCCTCTCTAAGGTTGGATATGTGCTCCTATGAACACTCTGTGATCCCAGCTCTGGGAGAGTGGAAACAGGCAGACTGGCCAGCCTGCCTAGCTTACTCAGTGACCACAGGTCTCAGCGAGAGACCCTATGTAAAAAAAAAAAAAAAAAAAAAAAAAGGTGAATGGCTGCAGGCTGCAGAGAAACCATACCCAAGATTGACCTCTGAGCTCCATCCATGCAAGCAGCATGCGCGCGCACACGGACACACACGGACACACATGCACCACTATGCACACACAAACACACACACTTTGGAAAGAGGGGTCAGGTCTAAGCAGTCTTTCCACCCCTCAAACATGCAGCCAGCAAGAGGATGGAAAGAAAAATGTGAGTTTTCTTGGCCACGTCGGCTCAGTTTCCTCGGCTTTTGGCTTGGAGTTTGTTTTTCTCCTCTCACTCCTGAGAGGCGGGAGAACCCAGCCTGAACCACAAGGCCAGCCCTCACATGTCACCCTGCCTCTGGGGTCCTGGCAGGGCTGGTTGCTCTGCTTCTGCTGCCTGCGTAAAGTGCAGCGTGCCCTCCAGGGATGGAGGAGGATGCCCGGGTCACAGGACACCGTAGGACGGTGTCCAGGTACCGGGGGCACAGGGGTTCTGTCCTGTGATGGAGCCAGCGCTGTCACCGTCTTCTTGCGAAGTCTCTGCCTCGTTCCCTTTGCTGCAGTGGACTCCAGGAACGGGCTCTCTGCCTCAGGGAGACCTGGGGTCTTCTCCCAACATGGCAGAGCCAGAAACAACTCCAGACTTCAGGGTTGCTTAGCACAGGGGCACCAGGCCTGTGCCCTGGGAGGAAGGGTTCTCCCTTGAAATCAAGTATGTTAAGAGCTGTGGGACCATCATGGCAGGCCTGATCCAGCTTGCCCAAGGGGAAGTACATCTACTTACACACCCAATATACTCAGTGCTCATACATACACACATGTGCACAGACCCTCACACACCTTTACTCCTGTGCACTTAGACTCACATACACAGCACTCATACAGACTGGCACATACCATTGCCTATGTGCACATGGATTCACTCAGCCTGTATTCATGTGCATGAGTGAACACACACACACACACACACACACACACACACACACCCCACTTACATGCACATAGACTCACATACACAGTACTTATACACCCATCACTTATGCACACAGACTCACACCATTGCTCATGTGCATACACACACACACATCACTCACATACAATCTATTCACTTACACTGTCACTCATGCACATACATGCATAGTACAAACATGCAGACTCATTCATGTAAACACGTGTAAGACACACATTCGTATGTTTATACCCTCACACACGTATGCTTGAACGCATACACTTTCTCATATGACAGTCTACCCATCATCCACTCTTTCACATCCACGCTGCAGCTCTCACACAATAACACTCATCATCCATCCTCTGACATGCACAGGGCAGGCTCTCTCTCACTCCCTCCACCTCAGAGCATTCTGCTCTCTCTACTCTGCCCAGCTGCAATGGTTGTGATATCCCTCAGTGCCATCATGATTAATGTTTTAAATTCCTTGGTGCTCAGAAGGGGCCGCACATTCCATAGGAGTGCGGGGTGGGCCTGGACCTTCCTTCCAGGGCGCTACCATCCCCTCTTTATTCAAGAGCAACTCTCTGTGTTCCGTGGGGTCTCAAGGTTTTGCCAGTAGCATCCCGTCTTGGCCTTTCCTACCTAATCAGCCATTAATAAGTAGGGACTGGTGAACCATGGGTAAAGATGGGCTTCTCCCCTGTTAAGACTAGCAGGCTTGATGGGCTGAGGTGCTGGGCCCCCAACTCCACTGGTGGGTTCCTGTTGTGTGCACCTGAAAGGGTGAGATAAAACCTCAGCATCTGGAATGCTGGTTTCTGTGGGGCCAGTATTTGGGGCTTTGGGGCTACTGTTATTCTAGAGGGGAACAGGTGGGGTTGGAAGCTAGAAGATGGCTTCACATCTCAATGCCAGCTTGGTGCCTCACACAGAAGAGGCTGCAGAGCACGTAGCACTGGCTTCTGGGGGGTACAGGCTGCTATACCCACACCGTGGTGTGTGTGTGTGTGTGTGTGTGTGTGTGTGTGTGTGTGAGAGAGAGAGAGAGAGAGAGAGAGAGAGAGAGAGAGAGAGAGAGAGAGAAGCGCTCCTCTGCATGGGAGAAATATGTGCCAAGTAAAATCAACACTGCTCTGGCTGGGGAGGGCTCCCTGTTCCCCATTCTGGTCTGAAGAGGGGATTTGGCCAGAGGATCCAAGGGAGCTGCTATGATTCAAGGAGTTCCTAAGAGATCGGAGACACTGAACTCAGGAGATGAGAGCCTAAATGATACAGAAGCAATGTTTATCAGGTCAGAAGTTTCCAGAAACTCAGCAGGTAGAGGTGGGGTGAGGTTCTAGGGGGTTGAGGGCCTGTAGGAGGTACCTTCTGTCTTAAGACCCAGCAGAGTTCTAGCTGCAGGTACCTGGTCTAGGTGTGTGGTGGTGCTGGCATGACCTGTGTCTGTAGTGGAGGTCCCTGCTGAAGGCTGTGTGGGCTGCAGCTCACCTGGTAGATGAGGCCTTGGCATGTGAGTTGGGTGTGGATATCAAGCCACCTCAAAGTAGAGGGACTCTAATGATATGCCTGGCCTGGGGAAGCTCAGCACTCAGTTCATCTGGGTTCCCTGAACAGCTGGCACCTGGCCAGGGTGTCTTTGTGGTTTCTTGAGAATGGATGCTTGCTCTGTGATGAGACTGTAAACCACATGGGATGCAAGAGAGAAAGTGACCGCCCTCACTGTGACATCATGCAGCGTAGGTGATGAGAACTGCTTGAGAGTGCCCCAGCCAAACGGTGCAGGAAGCCTGTTAAGCAGCGAGTCACCAGCCGTGGACCCAACACCCCTGCTGCATGCTCATTCGGGGTCTTTTCTTCTTTCCTTTTCTTTGGCTTGAAGAAATGTCTGTAAATTGAATCTTAGCAATACCAAGAGACTCCCAAATGTGGTTTATAAAAACAGACTGAAGTCCAGCTTAATTCCAGATTGCCTGTGTTTCTTTCTTTTCTTTCCTTTTCTTTTTTTTTACATCTGTGAAATCAAAACCAGACTGCGTGCTTTATTAAAATGCGCTGGCTAATGCTAATTTTTTTCCCATGGCTGGTGGACTAGAGCTCAGCCTGTGATGTTTATCTTGGAGCGTCTCGAATCCTTTTGGTCTTCTTCTGCTCCTCTGTGCTGCCCCTGTCTCCCGCAGCAGGGTCTCAGGATAGTGGTCTGGAAAGACAGACAGTGTGGGCGGGGCAGTGCCTGGATGGGCGGGGCAGTGCCTGGGCCTCCCTGGGGGCTCTGCATGTTTCTCTTGCCAGTCACAAGAAGCTGCTGACTCTTCCTCACCATGTCTCCTTTTATGACCCCATTTCCACTTTGGAGCTCAGGTCTTGGCTCCAGCTGCTCCTGCACGCAGCTTCCAGACAAAGCCAAGCCTTCCCACCTTCACAGTTTTGCCCTCACAATGACCCTTGCCTGGAGTGCTTCTCCTCCTTGGCCTGGTCAGCTCCACAGCCTTCCAGTGTCCAGTTCCTGTCCTACCTCCTCCATGACACCTCTAAATGCCTCCTCGAATCCCAAGCTCTTCCCTCAGCTCCCTAAGCACCAGTGTAATCCATTGTCATTGTGTTTCCAAGTCTTGGGGTGAGCTCCTGGTGCAATGTTCATGTCCTCATCCACCTGGGAGGTTGTGGCAGTCACCCTGAGTGCTAGGCTGCCATGTCGAAAAGGATTGAGAGGCTGTGCCTAGCTCCAAGGACAGCATGCTAGTGGTCAGTAGCATCTTGTCCTATGCCAAGAAGGAGGACCTGGCATCTCTGGACAGATACCTCTTGGTCTTCTAGTGCTCAGCTAGTAGGTGTGTCCTTTTGACATGGCAACACAACCTTGTCACCTACAGCTTATGTTGAGAAACTACACAGTCAAGTTACAAAAACATAAAAAACAAAAATCACGAGAAGCTCACTATTTTAAGTAAGTTTACAATTTTATGTTGGCCACATTCGAGCTGTTCTGGGCCATGTGGGTATGTGCATCTTCAGACTGCAAGTTGGACATGCCTTTGAGAACTCCAGGGGCTGCTGGGGCCCAGTAGGCTGTCCCAAGGATTCTGACTCAAGCCTGAGAGGGCTGGAATTTGCATTTCTAGCAAGCCTGGGGCTGCTTTTGTCGGGATATTGTATCACAGCAACAGAAAAAGTCACTATTACAGACCCTTTGGCTGCACACAGGGGAATCCAGCCTGGACGGCCTCCAGCACCAGTGGAAATACTGATGCGGTGGGGAAGGGGGGTGTCAGAGCTCAGAGGAGCATCTGATGGGCAGCTCAGCCCAAAGCAGCCCCGGGACATTGGCTTTGTGTCTGTGACTCAGGTCACTTCCCACCCGAGCCCTGAGGACAGGCAGTGGGTGAAGGGCTGGATTACATGGCTATTCTTGGAGCTGAGCAATCCCACCCAGACTAATGTGTTGAAGAAGATGTCAAGGTATGGCCACTAGAAGTGTACAGTAGATGCCAGATCGAACCAGTTACCTGTATATGGGTGGAAAGTCTGGGCTTCGTGGGATACAAGATGTCTCTAAGCAGAACACATTTGGAGCCAGCCATGCCTTCTGAGCATGTCGGAAGTGGACTCCCCACAGGCTGTAGTGTGCAAGAGGGAGCTGCAGAACACAGGCTGCTTCCATTCCCTTTGAGCTGAAGGAAAGAAACAGGAAGAACACAGTGTCGTATGCAGTGGGCTCTGGGGAGTAAGGAAAGAGATTTTGTCATGGACACAGTTACACACACCAGCAGCCAGTCAGCTTTTTCTCGAGCACCAGTGACGTTCTGAGGTTCACAGGAACAAGACTAGCTGCCTGTGTTCTCCTGAGGGCCCCATCTCGGGATGTCTGAGAACCCCCAAAGCACTGTTCACTTAGCCAGTCACTGTGCTACACATAAATGATGTTCATGGCTCCTCAGCTGCCTTGAGAAGGGGCAGAGTTGTTCCTGGGACCCAGTGAGGACACCGTACCCCTGTCTCTCTGGGGCAGACATGAGCATCTGTGGCCCGTAGTGGTCCCGTGTTCTCCTGCCTTCTGTGCCCATGTCTTTCCACTGTGATCTCATTTCCCGGAGTAGGGATGGGCTCGGCCAGGCCTGCAGTCCTGCCTTCTGTGTGTTTGAAGCAGCTTATGCCTCTCGGGCCCTGCTTCCTGTGGGTCCTTGGGTGGCCATGCTGTAAGGAAGACAGGCCTGGCCATGGACACATGCCATGGCTGTTCCCAGCCTGGTGGCAGGGAGTTATCCCATTCCATAAAATTCCACGTGGATTTTAGGAGTGTTTGCAGCGACAGCGGCTTCGCCTCACATCAGTGAATCACTGAGTCCCCACACTGCGGTAGGGCCGCAGTCTGTGGTCTCAGGAGGTCGCTGCTGTGTTCTGTTTCAATTGTGCCCCCAGCCCTTCCATCCTCTAAGGCAGGTGGGGGTCCCATTAGGATTGCTTTGGTCACTCGTGCTTGGATGGTGGATCTGTCTGTTGACCCCTCTTGGGTACGCACAGCCGTTCCACAGCCCGCTTACCCGTCGGACCACAGGGCTCTGCTGTGGAGACTTGGCTTTACTGTACCCATGGGTCTAAATGACTGTCCACATCTCAACCACATATGCTTCTCAGGTCCTGAAGTAATGTGGTTTTCAGAAACCAGTGTCAGGGGACGGCATAGTAACAGGTATCCCACATAGGGTGGTGGTGTTGGGTGTTGCTCTTGACAGCAAGAAGGACTTGTCTAGAGTTGCTGTAGGGCTTTGAGACCACAGGGCTGTCAGTAACTTAGTGCCATACTGGGGGACTCTACAGTTTCTCCTCTCTATGGGAACTGGGGACTGTCCTTTCCTAGGGAGTTGCTGGTAAATTCAACCTACTCCTGACCCTGGGTGACATCACCATGGCCCAGTGTAGCAGGTGCTGGAGTTCATTCCTTCTCATGGAAACTCAGTGGTCTCCTTATTTTTTAAAAAGCAACCCTTTACAGATGGGGAAACTGAGGCATAGGACAGGATCACGGCTAGACACAGCAGGGCTGGGATTTGAACTGGGTACTGTTGCCAAGTGGCACAGCTCCTGTTACTCTGGGTGACTCTTTGGATGCCAGAAGGTGAGGTGGAGAAAACAGTAGCCATTGCAGGGGAGGAAGCTCCTGGGTGCTAAGGTTCTGTGAGAGCCCTGGGTCCTTGCAGGGGAAGGGTGGCGGGGTGCCTTCCTTAACTGGGTGGGGTGCTCTGGCAGGCTGCCCTCCTGCTTGTGAAATCAGCTAGCCTGGCACGAGAACCCACATGGCTATCCAACCCATCCTTCATCATGTCAGCCTCGTATGCCAAGCAAAATAGTCAGCTGCCATGGCTGTCCTGCCAAGCATGAGACCCACGTCAAATGGCCACAGGATAGGGGTGTCCTCCTGGGTGTGAGTGACTCTGGTTGGCGGATGAGAAAGGAAATCAGACTTTATCCACCTGAGAGTGACATTGGCTTTCAGATTGTGAGCAAATATCCCCCATTGCTTCCCTGAGGGTCCCTGATTGTCCCTCATCCTCCTGCTCTGTTACTGGGTGTCCTGCTGAAGGCAAGATTGGGAGCACCTATGGGGAATGGGAGACAAGATGGCCAGTAGGACTAGGCAATAGAGGGCATCAGCCACAGCCAGGCCCCAGTGGGCTGTTGCTACATGGGACCTGAGTGGAAGGATTGATGTAGCTTATTGCAGGGGACGGGTTTGAGGAGTTAGACTGGAGAGAGTAGCCATAAAATCACAAGAAGGTGGGGACTGAGTGCAGAAAGGTGGGAAGGGAATAGATGCTCAGGGCATCCGGGTGGGGGATATGGATTATGTCTCTGACTTTGCTGGTTTGAGCAGTTGGGATTTGGAGACCCTTGGCTAAGCCAGGGTGAAATTACATGAACTATGAGGGATGAAGTAAGGACATGAAGAGCTCACTGAACCACACGTTTGTGTGCCCTGGAGGCTGAGGGCAGAAATGAGGGTCAGACAATTGTCTGATGTAGCCTGAGAGACAGGGGCATCTTTATCTGAGCCCCCCAGGAGGTTAAGTGATTTTTCTCAGTCATGAAGAACTTTAGCTCAGCGTCCAGCGGCAGACAGCACATACCATTGGCTTGGCTCTGAGATGCCTGTGGTTCTCAGACTCAGTAGGTGACTAGAAACAGTTCAGAGGCAGGCGGCCACTGGAGACAATGTGGGTCACCTCTGGAGCTCATCTTTGAAGGTGATGGATGGAGCCATGGACAGGAAGACAGGAGTCTAGGGGATAGCAGCAAATTGAATCTCACTGATAACAGCTTCCCCTCGGCTGCAGGCTGGGCCCAGGGGCAAGGCGGCAGCGACAGTGGTGGCTGAGTCTGGTGACCACTCAGGACTGGTGGAGGTAGGCAGGGCAGGGCCAGTTCTCCAACTTAGATGACACTTGGTATGAACTGTCACCTGCTACTTATGGTACATGACACTACTTGTTTCTGTCCTTTGTGGTCTAAAGACTTGGTTCTCAGAGGGGACTCCAGGAGAAGAGATACACAGAAAACAAAAGTCATCTGAGAAGAAGGCAATGCTTTCCTCCTGTGTGGTGTCACTGTGGATGGGCCTCGGTTTCCCCACCTGAAGATGGAAAAGGCCTTTCTTCTTAGCCCATCGCCTCAGTCCATTCTTCCTGGTGTTTAAACTCTTCTGAATGCCTTATTAATACTGCCACCCCAAAGAAAAAGTACTGTGCACACAGAATGACAGCCTCTCCCAAAATGCCCAGGTCCCAACCCTCAACTTGAGAAAATGTTGTCTTGGTGTTGGCACATTGGAGCACAGTGTCCCGTTACAGTATCTCACAGATTCAGGATTTAGTGAAGCATCCCAAGGCAGGGAGATTCCCTTGGGTAACCTGGACTGGCACAACATCATCACAGTGTCCTTCCAAACGTCAGAGCCAGTGGCTGCCTGCTTCTCACCTGTTTCTAGTCACCTATTGAGTCTGAGAACCAGAAGCATCCCAGAACAAGCCAATGGTATGGAAAGTGGTGAGAGAGATAGGGGGGACTGCAGAGCTAGCTTGGAGAATGGAAGGAGGCCAGGAGCCAGGGAATGTGGGTACTGCCAGAAGCTGGCTCAGATGAAGATACAGCCTCCCCAGGGGCCTCCAGTGGCACTCAGCATGTGCACACCTGTTCTTTAGGTCTGCTGACCTCCAGGCTGGGTTGAACCTGCCAAGTCCGTGTACATTTATTACAGCAGCCACATGACACTCACTCGGGACTCAAAGGGACAGAATCTGAGCAGCTCCTGCAGTCTTTTGAAAGAGTGGAAAGGGTTCAGCAGGCGCTTGAAGGTTTGGTGGACGGAGGCAAGGCTTGGAACTATTGGTAGCTTGTGTTTGAATGGCTCATTCCTCCTGTGAGTCTCAGGTGATGTGACCAGATGGGATGTGTTGCTCTTTTCTCCTTTATCATCGAGCCTCTCACAGGGGAGTGGACAGAGCAGACAGCCAGAGCACACAGCAACCTGCAGGTGGGCAGCTACTGGATCTGGGACCCGAATATCTAAATTAAATCCACTGGTCCACCAAACAGTACCACTCACCCCACTGGGCCACCAGCAGCCAAATGACAAGATGCATTAGAAAGTGCTTGGAAGTACAGTCAAGTGTACCATTCTCCTCTGAATTCCAAAGGAAGGGCCAAGGGGGATGGCCAGGCAACATGGGAATGACAGCCAGAGAAGATGGTGCGTACTTCAGCAGAGGCACTCCGCCTATCTTACCATTGGGAAGGAGTTGACAGAGTTTTTAGTTGGTTGGTTGGTTGGTTCATCCGTTCATTCAGTATTTAGTCTTCAACCATCAAACCATGGTAACAAAAGCCAGGTGTGGTGGCACACACCTTTAATCCCAGCACTTGGGAGGCAGAGGCAGGTGGATCTCTGTGAGTTCGAGGCCAGCCTGGTCTACAGAGTGAGTTTCAGGACAGCCAAGGCTACCCAGAGAAATCTTGTCTCAACTCCCCTCCCCCCTCAAAGACAAGGACATGGTAACAGGTCATTCTGAGAGCTTGAAACCAAACAATAACCGTCTTCACTCTCTCTAAGCCCTGTGCAGGCCAGTAGGAGCAGCAACATGTGCTGGCCTGGGGTGCTGGCTCTGAGAGCCACCAGTTTACATCTAAGGGTTACCTAGCAAGACATGGAGCTCCAAATAAGGCCCCCACCATGAACTGAACTCAGATTCTCAGCGTGGAGCCCTGATGCTCCTTAAATGGGCCTTGGAGGTGATCATGGTTAGCGGTCATGAGAGTAAAGTCCTGTGATGACATCAATGTAGCAGGAATCTTAAAAGTTTTTTTTAATAAAATCAAACCCGGAGCTGGGTATTGGGGTGAATCCTGGAAGATCAGAGAAGTAGAACAAGCCACAGCTACCTCACCTTGCCAATTCCTCAGCTGATCCTGTTTCCTCAGACTGGAAGCTTCTGAGTCTCATCCAAATGGATCTCAGCTGAACTGCTTCTCGAAAGCCTGGCTGTTTCCAGTGTGGCTTTAAATTCAGAGATCCAGATGGATCTCTGCCTCCCAAGTGATAGGATTAAAGGCATGTGTGCCACCATTTTCTGGCCTCTATATCTAGTGGCTGTTCTGTTCTCTGACCCCAGATAAGTTTATTAAGGTGCACAATATTTTGGGGAACACAATATCACCACACATCAGCATCTTTCTAAGAGGGCAAGATCTGAGGTCAGACTGTGTCTTGTGAGGACACAGTGACAAGGTAAGTCAAGGAGCCCCATAAAGATCCAACTCTGCTCCATCTTGGACTTCAGCTCCAGAGCTAAGAGGAACTTGTTCATGCAGCCTTGAGTGTTTGTTCAGTCCATACCGGTGGTGGAGAGGCCGCCACACCTGGAGAGAATTCCCAGGACATGTGGACCTGGAAGAGGATGGTGCAGAGTGTCTGGCTGCCGGAAGAGCTTGGACTTCTTCCTGGGCACTTACAACAGCATGACAGAAGCAAAACCAGGCATCTCTGAGTATTTCCTTAGGAACTTTTAGTACAAGGGTTTGACCACTTTGTTCAGAAACACAACACACTGCCAAAAGAAGAAACAGTGGGAACACATGGGTCAGAATTGATCCCAGAGGGTTCAGAGCGACAATGTCTCTAGGCCGTTGTACTGGATCTCTACTTCCTATTCTTCAGGAGCCAAAGCCCAGGAATTTAGATCAGCTGAGGAGAACCGGAGAGCTGAGTTATCCATGTGACAGTGGTGACTGTGATGCTAATGATTCTGATGTGATGATGATAATCGTGTTGATGGTGAGCATGATGAAGGTGATGGTGATGATGATAATGATCGCCACGATGATGGTGGTGGTGGTGATAATAGTAATGGTGAGGCGCTGATGGTGGTGATGGTGGTGATGGTGGTGATGGTGGTGATGGTGGTGATGGTGGTGATGGTGGTGATGGTGATGGCCGTGAAGATAAGAACAGTATTGATAGAGGTGAAGAGGAGGGGTCATCTTAGTCCCTTTGGCCCAACATAACAAAATATCATACACTGAGTGGTTGGTAAACAACAGAAGTTTGTCTCACTTCTGGAGTTCTGGAGTATGAGAAGTCCAAGATGAAAGCTCCATTATTCTCAGTGTTGAGTGAGGTGCCATTTTTCTGTACACGGCTACCTTTTCACTGGCCTCCATGTGGTAGAAGCAGGGAAGGAACTTTCTAAATCCTCTCTTATAGGACACTAACCCATTCATGAGGCCCCACCCACACCACTCACCATCTCTCACAGGCTTCCCTCCTGATATTATCACTTTGAAAGGTGGTTTTCAACACACGAACTGGAGACCACAAATCAGACCACAGCAAGAGCCTCACTTTATGAGTCCTTGACCACGGCTCCAAGGCATATTGGTCATCCAGCACCTCTGTGACTTCATTATTGATTACCCCAGTGTTTCCACCAAGAACCTAAAGGCCCAGGCCACACAGACAGCATGTGGCTCTGCACTGTGGCGGCCACGAGAGTCCCATGGCCTCAGTGCCCTGTGAGATCAGCCCAGTGAGAGATGAAGGGCGTGGTTTATTTCAAACAAGGGAGTTCACCATTGAGGTCTGTCTGAGGACTTGCCCGTTACCGGGGAGTTGTTTCTGTGAGCAGGCCAGGCACAGACATGATGGGAGAAATGGCCTTCGTTAACTGTGCCTTCTGCCTGGAGGGGCTCTCCCAGATATCAGGCCTGTGGCTTTGGGCACCAGGTGCCGGGGCAGCATCTGGAAGTGATTCATTCCCAGGAAGGGAGCAATGGCTATGGCCATACCGCTTTTCCCCATCTCTGCCTGGGACGGAGGCAGCCTGGGTCTGGTCCTCCACACTGCTGGCTCTCCTTCACATGCCCTTGTGACTTGCATCAGGGTAGATTGATGCCATTCTTTACTTTTCTGTCCAGCAGTTTGTCAACATGTCAGTTGACTTGTATAAATCAGCCCCTCCCCATGCCAGCTCAGTGCTGGCCAAGAGAGGGAAATGTCTATGTTCTGTCTCTAGGAGGCAGTGAGGAAAACGCAGGGCTGGGTTCCACAGTGCTGGCGAGAGCCAAGTACACGGCGTGAGAGGAGTTTCTCGGGAGGTGAGGGACTCCCAGACATTTATAGAACATTTCACTTGGAGACAATCCTCATTGCTCTCCTAGAGAACACTGTTTCTCCATGACTTCAGCCTTAGAGGGGGTTGTGAGGCAATGCATGCTGGACGAGTTCGGAGAACTCCAGGCTTTGGAAGCTCCAGAGGTGTGGGCTGACAGATAGGCTGCTCTTTCTTCACGTGCTATCTTTCAGATCTAATGGGGAACACACTTGGGCGAGGATGCAATGGACTCAAGGCGTGGCCGGTGGCTTGCAAACTGCCTGTTGTCAGAACACAGCTGGGCAGTGTTGTAATCACATGGATTGTGGCAATAAATAACATGTGCATTGGACGTGCTGTCAGATGAGCAGTTCTTGCAGTGTGGACAAATGAACCTCCAGCCTGGAGAGCTGTGAAGGAGAGGAGGCCCATGGAGGGCAGCAGGGCCTGGCTCTATGGCTGGAATGGCTTATAGCCAAGGAACCAGGGTTGTGGAACCATCAGTAGTCATTTTCTCAAGCAACAGAGAGGGATTATAGGAAAATCTGCGATTTATTAATGTGCACTCTGAGCGGTTGAGGCTGTGTGGATGAGTGAGGGCTTTGTGGGAAGACTGAGATGACCTGACAGGCTTCTAGGGACTGGATTTGTAGGTCATGCCCTCTGCCATCTCTGGTCCAGGTAGGAGGTTGCAGAATTCTTGGGGTATATCTCTAGCACATAAACCAGCTTGGTAGGGAAGATGGGGACCATCCTCACTGGAAGGATGACTAAAAAATGGCGTGTGCCATTTTTAAAGAAATTACAGAAGTGGGATGTGACGCTGAGGCCTCAGTGTCCCAGAGACAGAAGAATGGCTGGACACGTTGGGAACAACCTCAATGACTCTTAGTTTCTTTATGCCCAGCTATTGAAACAGAAATCTTTCCCAGTGTAACTGATGATCTGTATAAAATGAGGCGGTTCCTCTGGTTTGGGAAGACAGGATGGAGCTGAGAGGAGAGCAGGCAGGATGGTCCGAGAGCCAGATAATCGCTCCCATGGTGATGAACTTGGGAAGCTGGAATTGTTCGGCGGGAGGAGACTGTGCCCTGCCTCTCATGAAATTAGCTTAGCTCTCTTCTCACGTGAGACCACAGCTCTGAGCTCTGACTCACCCTGTCTTCCATCTGTGTCTGGAACCTCAGAGCCTCAGAGGCTAGTCCCACCCCTTCCTTTGGCCGCTAGGGAAACTGAGGTTCAGAGAAGGGTGTGGATGGCTCAGAATGATATAGACAATGTGATGTCAGCTTAGAAGGCAAATACCCTGACTCCCAGCCTCACGTTGTCTGGGTGGCACCTGCCCTTGGGGGCCACTAGCTTGGGGGACAGGCTGGGGTGGTCTGAAGGCTGTGGCTAGCTATACCAGAGGCCACACTAGCTCCCAGGGAGAGGGTGCTGGGATTCTTTAGGAGGTGGAGGGACCTGGCCTGGTGCAGCTGCCCTGGCCTCACTCAAGTATGTTGGAGGAGGGGAACATGTGGCTTGGCAGTGAGGGAGGAAAGCCTGGGGGAGTGGGGGACTGAATTAACACAGGAATAACAGTGAATGTCCTCCCCAGATGAACAAGGGGCAGGAAGTAGCGTTTGAGGGCCATCCTCCCTCCCTTTCTTCTTCTGTCTGAATCCAGTTTATAGCCCCCTGGCTCCGTGATGTCACCTCATTGCTGTGGCTGGAACACTTGTGGTGGGGGAGGGCATGAGCAGTGACTGGAGCCCACTTCTACTGGATCCGAAACACAGGCCAAGAGCTCACGTAGCCACTCTGCAGCCTTGGCTTCTGCTGCTCTCGGCGGGGAGTGACAAGCACAGCCTGTGCCTTTGTGGAGGGTTCAGGAAGGACAGTGTGCTCTGAAAACCCCGTTACTTCTCATTTGGGTTGGGTCCCACCTGGGCTCCCTGACGCCAGGACATCCTGTTCAGTGGTCATAATGTGTCTTGGTTTTGCTACTGGTCCTTTTCAGAGAACCTCATAGTTGGCGCCTGCCTATTAGCAGCGATTCACTAGGTCTTGCCTCCCAGTGGGATGTGGGTCGCTACTTGCCAGAGGCTGGGAGCTCTTCTGAACAGTTACCTGAGACTCTCGGATCCCACCCAAGTCCCACTGGTCAGATTTTTAATGTATTCTTAGGGCTGAGTACATAGTAGGTGCTTAACAATGTTTATCCTATAGGATTCAGGCTCAAAGGTAGGAAGTGTCCTCTCCAAGGGACACAATGAGATTTGGATTTGGAGAAAGCCTCAAAACCATCTCTCACCTGTTGCACTAGTCCATGGAAGCATCACAAGTCAAAACAGGCTAGTTATCTGACACTGTATAACCACTCCCCCTGGGTTGGGGATTTAGCTTAGTGGTAGAGCGCTTGCCTAGCAAGCGCAAGGCCCTGGGTTCGGTCCTCAGCTCTGGGGAAAAAAAAAAAAAGACAAAATAACCACTCTCCCCTACTCATTGTACTAGATATCCACAGATGCATAGCTGGTCACCCTTAGCTGCTGGACCAGTCATCTGCAGAAGTGTAACCATCCACCCCTTTCCTGCTGGTCTAACTGTCTACTTACCAGTTGTACTAGTTATCCCTGCTGTGTAACTGCCTGCCCCTTACCCACTGTACTAGTTATCCCTGCTGTGTACCCAGCTGCCCCTTACCCACTGTACTAGTTACCCCTGCTGTATAAGTCCTTACCCACTGTTTTGATCGACAACCCCTAAGGTGTGAAACCCGAGTCTAAATGTTGTTAGTATCTGTGGCCTTGAGAAAATCCCCAGGTCAGCTTATTACCAGGACAGTGGCTGTGTTGACTTCTCAAGACACCAAGAAATACAAGGTGAGATAGAGAGACGCTCCCATTCATAAGGCCAGAACTCAAGGTGGCCCAGCCAGTGGCCAGAGACGAGAGCCATGGAAGTCAAGGTGGTTTGGCTCAGCAGGGGAGAGCGCTGCTGCCCTGTGTAATCCTTGTGATCTGTGTGGTCAAGTTCTGCTTGGAGTCCTTCTGGTGAATTTTGGGGTACACCAGCCAGTGCTGACCACCAAGTCTGACCTTTGACTCCCTCTGACCCATTTCCTGGGATCCCTTTCCCCTTCTCTGTGCACACTGGAGGGTTTTGAGGAAACTGCAGATACTTTCTGGGGCAGTTTGTCCAGTCCTGAGGTGGTCATTCAGATAGGCAACCAATGGGAAGAACATACTCTCCAGGCTTTGGTGGCACCAGAAACGCTATGGCCCCTGGGTCTGGGATCTGGAGAGAGACATAAGCTTTCTGGGGACCTTAGTACCTGTGAGCTGCTTCCCAGGCCTTCTCTGGACTCCTGGCACCAAGCACCTCAGGACTCAAGAACTAGGGAAAGATAACACCTTCAGCTGTCAAAAACGTGTTTGCAGAGGAAGGTTCCTGCTAGGACCCAGGCACGTGTCAGGGAGAACGGTGGCCATGAGCAGAATTCCCAACCCTAGTGTGCCTGTCTCCTGTAGCAGGGAGGGCCTCAGAGGACACTAGAAGGATGTGGACCCAGCCAATGCTGCTGCCCCTCACTCCCCTTTCACATTCTTTGGTGAATGTCCCAAGTCTCTCTCCAGACCTAGCCAGCTCGGACCACCCATGTATTTAACAGCAAAGCCACGTCTGACTCCAGGCCCCTGTCTCTGCTCTGGGAATCCTGTGGGGCTGAGGACAATGAGGACCAGGCTGGGCCCTGGGAAGCTTCAGCACAGACTGTGTCCAGAATGGCCCTCAGACAAGCCTGGGCTCCATGCCTGCCCTCCACCACCAGGCCTTCAGATAGTATTTATGTGGCATCTCCAGGCACTGGGAACAGTCGGACTAGTGAGAACCAGGATGTCTCAGTGGAAAAGACAGCGGATGGAATGAAGGGGATTTACACATTCAGAGAACACAGTGCAGAAGTAGGCAGACAGCTGTGTACTCTAAACCCTGCTGGGCTTCCTGCAGGAGGCAGCATCTGAGTAGAAAGCCGAGTGTCTGTCATTGGTGGATGACGGCCTGTGTGAACAGGTGTTGGCTAGGTGTCCACGTGCTCTGGTTTATGCTACCCCACAACTGATATCACCACAGGACAACTGAACAGGAAGCCATAGCCAGGCGAGGAGGTAGGACAAGAGGCCACACCAGGCTTGGATGGTCTGGACAAGTGGCTGGCAGCTTGTCCTTGGAGACCTTGGCTTTGCCTGCTGTGGGCCTTGTGCTGAGCGGGGCAGATGGCTGCACTTGACACTGCCCCACTGGCTGGAACCACAGGCAGAAGTAAGACATGTTGGACCCACATTTTTCACGTGCACACCAGGCCCCAGAGGCTTCTCTTAGCCCAACCACCTGCAGCCAGTCCAACATGTCACTCTTTGCCTCAGTTTCCCCATCAAATAAGAGGTGGCAACCTCATGTATAGAGTCAGGTGGTAAATACATTTACATTGCTCCTTCTGCATCCTGTGTCTTCTTTAAACACCCACTCCTCACCCCCAGGCCACACACACACACACACACACACACACACACACACACACACACCACTTGGCTGAGTCCCTGGCAGGTGTCTATGGCAGATACCATCTTCACCGTACATAGACCCAGGTAGAACACACCCGAGGTCGAGGCTTCAGACTGTACTGTGCCTTTTCTGATGACTGCGAACACCTCGCCTCAGTCTCCCACAAGAACTTCTCCCTGCATCTGTCGGGACAAGCTCTTTGGGTTGCAGAGGTGAGTGAGTGGAAGTGTTTGAGGATTACAGGGTGCTGGGCGGACAGGGAAGGCCAGGCCCAGCCCCTGGGACCAGGATGGTGCCTGTCAAGAACACTGTCTCCAGCAGGAGTCCCATCTTTACTACAGTGAGACTGTTGTCAGGCTGGGCTGCCCCGCCCGAAGTCAGATAATGCTCAGTGACATGTGAGGTGACATCAGGTCAGGGTGATGGTACAAGTGTAGTGAGGGGCTAGGACCAGAAAGAGCTAGGATGGGGGTGTGCCCAACATATTGCAGCCTGCCCAGGAGCTTGAGGCCAGCTTAGCTGCTCTTGGGAGACCCATCCCATGAACTTAGACCTCAGATACTGCTGAGTTCCCTGCCCTCCTGAGTGTAGGAGGCCTCAGAACTCAGCATAGGTTCCTACCCTGGCCTTGTGTGTCCCAGAACCTCCTTCCCTCCACTGCCAGCATATCTTTGGCATGTTGTGTCCTGTAACTAATCCTCACAGGAGCCCAGCAGAGGTGGGGGGGGGGGTTGTGTCCCAGACAGCTAAGACAAGACACACTGGGGCCTTGACATAGCAGTCTACAGGCTCGAAGTCTGAGGTCAAAGAGGAGCAGTGACATGTGTCCTCTAGGGAGGCTCCTTCCTGCTTCTGAGGGCGTGGCATCTCCAGGTGCCCCTTGACTTAGAGCTGCAGCACTCCATCCTCTGCATCCGTCTTTCCATCTTCTTTTTTTCTCTTCATTTAATTTTGTGTGTATGTGTGAGTGTGTTATATATGTGTGTGCACATGTGTGTGCAGGCCACACATGCAGAGGCTAGAGTTGTCCTGCTGTATCGATTTCTACCCTATTGTCTTGAGACCGAAATTCTTTCTGAGCCTGGAGTGCAGTTGGCTGGCTACAAGCCTCCTGTGTTCTGTGGTGATGTGACAGCCATGCTAAACCATGTCCCGCTTTTTAGGTGGGTTCTGGGAATTTGAATTCAGCTCCTCATGCTCATACAGCAAACAATCTTGTGTGCTGAGCTATCTCTCCAGCCCTTCAGCCTCCATCTTCTGGGTTTTGCTGAGTGTCTGTCTCTGTCTCTTTCCTCCTCTTACAAGGCCACTCTACCCCAGTATGGCTTCATCATGAATCCTATCTGTAAAGATGCCATGGTCAAACAAGGCCACACAGGTGCCAGGCTCAGGACCTCAACCTATTTTTAAGGGAGGAGGCACTATTTCACCTTAAAAATCATGAATTTGAAATAAATGGTTTTAAATTTTTTTTTTTAATAGAAGCCTGGTTAGAAATGGGTGAAACTGTGGTTCTGAGTTTCTGAGCAGGGAGGAGCCATGCAGGTGCCAGCCACATGACTGGCAAAGCAGGGCATTTCAGTCTCCAGTGCCACTTTGAGCTGCAAAACCTCAGGCCTCCCCAGCCATACTTGCCTCCTTACTGTCTGTGGAAAATCCTCCAGAGAGAGCTTCAGCCATGAGTCTGAAGGATTCTCTCTCCTGCCAGGAGAAAGGGGCCTTGTCATGATGGCGGTTCACCTTGGCTAATACAGGTTCCCTACCCTTCTAGGAAGAAGTCAGGGGAGGCCAGGGGCACACATCCGGTGCAGGGCATTCCAGGACATTTAGCCCTCCCCATTGTACCCCTAAGGCCTGACTGGCCTCCTGGAAACAGGGTGTGGCAGGTATTGGCAGGGCTCCTGGGAAGCCTGTGACAGTTCAGTGCCACCCCTTAGGACCTGCTCCCCATCCCCGCTGCATATGGAAAACTGGGTCTGAGCTCTCCAATGGGGTGCCGGCAACTGAGCTCCCAGCGTCTAGGAAGCTGGAAAGCAAAGTGCTGTAAGGATCCAACAGAAACCTGAGTCCCGCCAGCTCTTGTGTTTATAATGTAAAAATCAGCAGAGGACGGTAAAGCTGCCCCAGAGCGGGGGCCTGCCTCCCGTGCTTTGATGTGTCAGGCTTTCCTGTGCGAGGTGACCTGGCCTAAACCACGCAGCTGGAATCTGGACACCCCACCTCCGCCCAGACGTTACTGGAAGCTCTTTGCCACAAGAATCCACGGGAGCTGATTATTTTAGGAAAATAAGTGGGGAATTAGGAAAATAATATCCAAATACATGACCTCAAACCATGGCGGAGAGATTTCTGGACAGAAAGCTGGTATCTTACGACTCATTACTTTCCTGCCTACACGAGGATCGGAGAGGCCCGAGAGGTTTTCAGCGGGGCTCAGGGACCTGCCTCAGGCCCAGACAGAGTTCCCCGTTTTGGCTGGGTTTCAGAGTTCTAATCCTCTACCCAACCTCATGAAAAGTCTAGTGTCGACCTCACCGTTGTTTTGAACTTGTGATTGAATGGGCCAGGCTCCTGCGAGGCAACCCTGCAGGCAGAATAAAAGATCTTGAAGTGACCTTGGAATTTGCAATGAAAATACTCTCCAGAGAAGAAAACACCCCAAGCCGGCCCCACAGATAGTACGGCAGAGCTTGGGACACAGCAGCCACCTCCCAGCACTCAACAATGAGGTGTCAGGGACACGCTGTCTCCTCAGACAGTTCTGCAAGGAGGGAACCGGGCGCTCAGAGCCACTGTGGGGTGGGGTGGGGTGGGGAGGATGCACCCAGGCCAGGAAAATGATGGATTTAACATGGATATGGAACACAATCCTGAAATGACGGAGAGTCTGCAGTGAAGACAGCCCAGGAGTCATTCTGAGTGAGAGTGGAGAGCTGGGGAGCCATGGAAGGTCCCAGAGGGAAGATGGGCCCAGGGTAGAGGCAAGTGTGGAGCAGATCTGAGTCCTCTTCTGTGGTGGGAGAAAATGCTGGGCTGTCTCCAGAGCAGGGAGCATTGTGCTGATCCAGGGTTTTCCGTGCTCTTGACACCATCCCGGGCAGCTACATTAGGAAAAGCTGAGAGGTTCCCAGTGCTGATTCTTAGCATGTGATGCCCCTGATTTCTCCAAGTGGCAGTTGAGATTTGAGCAAGGGGATGAATGCTGCCTGAGCAGGAGACAGAGGCTACGTACGCTCTTGACAGTGGCTCCTTAGAGGGCAGCCAGGGCTCAAGATGCCTGGGCTGAGGATGCCTGGGCACCTGCTTTGGATGGAAGTTCGGCTTGTTTTTTTCTTCCGGCCTCCCCATACTTAATAGATTTCCCCAGCACGTGGGTGGCTCTTCCATAACTAGGGTTAACCCTTTAAAGCCAGAGAGTTGACAGTAAAGCAGCATCATTAGAGATGACCTTTCTCAGACTCTGCCTATGGCCTTGTCCTTGTCCTTTAGGGCAAAGCTGGTGTCTCTGTCTAATCAGGAGCCGTGTTCTAGCCCTCTTATTACTCTTTGTCCATAAAAGTGGCCATGCCACATGTGGCTTTCTTTCCCTTACCCTTGAGTATTCCTAGGGCATAGGCCAGGTTAGGGACTGGAGGCTCTTGGTTATAGACTGCCTGGTGCTTCCTGGCAATGAGATGCCCCATGAACCCTCCTGGATGGAGCAGCAGGACACAGAGTCTGGGCCAGGTCAGAGGTGCCAGGTGGCATGAGGTCCTGCAAGATTGCAGTGTCCTCTGGCCCCACAATATCACACCAGCAGGTCTATTCCCGAGCAACCAGGTGAGGTGGTCATCAAGTCTATCCACTGTAAAGTGACCATTGAGTCCTGGAGCTGTCCTCACAAAGAACCACAGATGGAGGGTTGGACAGCCAAGACTTAGCCCAACATGGTTCTGCAGGTCGGATGTTCAGAGCCATCTCACAGGGACAAAAGCATGGTACTGTCAGGCTGTGCATCACTGCAGGACTCAAAGGGACATCCACATCCGCTGGAAGGGGATCATAGCATCTACCTTCTCTGGACTTGGTGGCTACCAGCTTCCATGGCATATGGCACATCACTTCGATCTCTAACTCAAGGGCTCTGTCCCTCCTCTATGTGGTTGGTGACTCTGTCTGCATGGCTCCCAGGGACCCTTAGAACCTCATTTTAAAATGCCTTTGCAGGACTTGGGGAGATGACTTAGCTGGTAAAGTAAGGACTGGGGTTCGAGTCCTAGAACCCACATAAAAGGCTGGGTGTGGTGGGACACACTCCTTACCCTAGTCCTGGGAGGTAGAGAAGGGACAATCCTGGGGCTCACTGGCTGGCCAGTCTAGCTGACTCAGTGAATTCCATTCCAGTGAGAGACCCTGACCCAGAAAATAAGGTGAACGGCATCTGAAGGGCACCGAGTTTGATCTCTGTATACACATGTACCCCAGCATCCAAACACACAAGGAATAAAGAAAGTCCTTTTGCAAAAACAGTCTTTGGAGACTATTATTGAGTCTGCCATGTAATTACTTTTAAGCTCTTGTCAGTGAACTTCACTTTGTTCATTTCAGGGCTGGTAAGCTATGAATTGTGGGTCTCTCATTTCCTCTCTCCGAGTTTGTGGACATCTGTGACGGTGGATCTGTATCCCCATTTTTTGTTTTCATTGGCATATCTGGGTCATGTGGACATGTGCGTGGATTTCCGGTTTACTTCACGGGCAGTGACCTGTTAGCACCATTATGACTTCTGATGGCCCAGTTGTTGCAGACTCAAAGATGCTGCCACAGGGACTCTGCTCAAGCTGACGTCTGTTTCTCAGACACCCTGTCCTCATTCTCATTTGAGGTGCGAGGAGGCCCTCCAGGCTCCCCTGTGGCCTGCCTTGGCTTTGTTTGTTTGTGTTTTGTTTATCAGACCAACTCTCATATCCCCACCTGGCCTGAGAGTCACTATGTAGCCAAAGCTAACCTCAAATTCTGATCCTCCTGCCTCTACCCACCGAGCGCTGGGATGACAGGTGTGAGCCACTGTGAGCCTGGTTTGGGCCCCCTCCCCCTCTCTGCCCCCTCCCCCTCTCCCCAGAGTTTCCTTGTGGTGAAGATCGTCTAGAAAAAAACATTAGCATTATATGCTGAAGTACATATTGCTGCCAGAAGTGGAGGCATGTCCTAGGGACACACTCCGGGGACACACTCCCAGAGGCAGACTCCTGGGGGGGGGCACACTCCCACCGTACAGTCTTTGGGCCTTTCTGAGTCTTCAGTGAGGAAGGCTAGGAGGAGGAGGAAAGAGGGAAGAAGAGAAAAAGCACAAGACAAGAAGACAGAAACAAGGAAAGACACACACCTGCAGTGTTCACTCACACTGGACACACTCACGTTGTACATACACACTGAGAGCCGTGAGTTTGCACCAACACCTCAACCCCACTCCATAGTCACCGGTTTCTCCTGTGTCCCCTTTCCACTCTCAATGCTCCCTCCTCCTCCAGTGAGAAGCCTGGCTTCCATTATCCCCATCAATTTACTTATTTTCTTTGTCCTAGAATAAACAGAAACCAGTTTGGGGATTGCCGACCCACACCATGGTGAAAAACAAATCCATTAACCGGTGCTGAGTGCTTTTCCACATCCCCCTTTGTGCTCAGTCCTCTCTGCACGTGCTGTTCTTTAGGGATATAGTGAAGTCTGACTCTATCTGTGGTCCATTTGGAGCCCTCCTGCCTCTTTCCTTGAGTATGTAACACATTAGCAAAACTTCACACGAGGACATTTGGGGGAACACTAATCACCCTGCTACCACATTCCGTCTCTGCTCTGTTCTTCCTGTTTCTTTTACAAGGAAAAATTTTTTTTCTCATATCCTTTCCCACAAGCTGGTGTATTAGAGAGACCCATTTTCGTGTTTTTCACTTCCAACTCTTGCTAGAAGTTACTTTATGTGAGCTCATAAAGGGCTTCCTCATTCTTTACACAGTTGCATAGTACTTAGCCATAACCATGTCAGCCATTTCCAATATTTTGCCTTTATAATCAAGTTTGCAGTGATTGTGCCTCTGCGTGTGTGTGTGTGTGTGTGTGTGTGTGTGTGTGTGTGTGTGTGTGTGT
>CABHPR010155923.1:13769-31702 GCA_902168415.1 Peromyscus melanophrys
CCAACGGCTGAACTTGTCCCACGGAGCCCCACCCCTATACCTTCAGTCTCAAAACCCCTGACTCGGCTTTTGGTGGGAACAACAGTAGGAACCCACCTCTCTAGTTCCCACCTTCCATCACATCTGCCCAGCACTTATACTTTATGCAAAAGCTGCCTACTGACAGTTTTAATGCAGACTGATACTGACTTCTAGATGCTTAGGCTTTGAGCTGCAATCTGAAGTGTGGTTTCTGGAATAAAGGCAAGTTCTTGCCTCCTTCCCTCTTGCCAGACTATTCACAGGTCCCATGGATTGAAGGGGGTGGGGAAGAAAGACAAGAAACACAGTCACAGCCAGGGGCTGGGAAGAGACTTGTCTCCTCTCTGCTGGTCTGACTCCTTATGGTGAGAAGTGGTATCTGTGAGTGTCTGTATCTGTCAGCTCTAGCGAGGCAATGCTGCATTAACAAACAGCCCCATGCATTGATGCAAATCTGAATCTCTCCATAGAATATACCTCTCCCTGGTACACTGCAGGGCTCTCTGGGGGTTTTTCCCCTCTGGGATTCAGACTAAGGGAGCTGCTGAGAGGTAGAGGAAACATGGCAGAGCTCGAAACACATCAATTTCAGGATGTCTCCTGACACAGGCAAACTCATTTTTTTTCCAGAGTCCATTGGCTAAAGAAAGTCACATGACCATGCTTGCCATGGCGGGGGCAGGGGTGGCAAAGGAAAAGAAAATTTAGGAGGGCAGGGGAAGTAAGTATGTTATGTTCTTTTTAAAATGTTGATTTGTGACTACAAATTCCCATTCTAAGTAGATTTCACATGCTAAACATCTCCAGGGGGAAAAAGAATCCTATAAATTATTCATTTTTATCTGGCCAAGCCAAAGCCCTCAGGATCACAGAGCAGAGCGGCCTTCAGCACACAGATGTGGATCTATGCCATAGTTGGGGTGCAGAGATCAGACCCTCAAAACGTTGGTCCTATCCCGGTCACTCACCATGTATGGGCTACAGTTTTTTTAAAGATTTTATTTAAGTGTGTGCAGTGCCCACAGAGGCCAGAAGAGGGCATCATCAAATCCCCTGGAGCCGGAGTTAAAGGCGATCTGTTGTAGGGTGCCTGATGTGGGTGCTGGGAGCTGAACTCTGGTCCTCTGCAAGAGAAACAAACACTCTTTAGCCACGGAGCCGTCCCTCCAGCCTCTGCCCTGCAAATTAAACTGCTTCTTTCCTTCTGGTCCAGATGCATCCCCTGGCTTCAGTTCACAGAAAACCCTCAGAGGGGGGCAGCCCAGAAAATACCAATGCCTCCTTCTCGGTGTGCTTTATTTCATAGAATTAGCCAGCCATAGATGCCGCACCATATATGATAATTCATAAGAGATAAATCATCACTTTTCATAATTCAGAGGCCAGAGTGATTCCACCACTCCTCTGAAAGATGAATCTGCCAGCCGTTAGGAAAGCCTAACAGCATTTGACAGATGCACTGGAAATGCCATGGACCACGGAGCCATTTGTCACTGCTGGCATTTGACTGTCAGAGTCTGGGGGGTTCTGTCGGGCCTTAGCATTTTGCCTCTGATTAAAAACAATTAAACGCAGAGTGCTGTGCTAGAAGTACGGGTTGCTTTAGAAAACATGTCTCCCCCTAAACCCTATGAGGAAGGCACCCACGGGCATGTCACGGAGGCTTTTCCTGTGTGGGCTGCTCTCATTAGCAGCCTTCATCTGGAAGTCACCAGAAGCACCACCGTTCTTTTTTTTTTTTTTTTTTTTTTGGTTTTTCGAGACAGGGTTTCTCTGTGTAGCTTTGCGCCTTTCCTGGAACTCACTTGGTAGCCCAGGCTGGCCTTGAACTCACAGAGATCTGTCTGGCTCTGCCTCCCGAGTGCTGGGATTAAAGGCGTGCGCCACCACCGCCCAAGAAGCACCACTGTTCTTACTAAGGACTCAACTCCGGATCAAATCAGGCAGACTTCATAGCCTATGACCAAGGCACCCAGAGAAGGTGCTAATACAGATAAGAGTCTACTTTTGGGACCCAGGGCCAGAGTGTACCCTATGAGATTCTCACACAGACTTAAAACATTGTTCTGGAGGGTGGATGGGAGAAGGAAGTGAAGGCCACAGGATGTCACACAACGGAAGTTAGGCTGAAGCTCCAGATCATCAATAGCCAGGGCTACTCTGTCCTTTATGTTTCTGTGACCCTAAGGAGTTCAGCCATCACCATCTGCTCGATTCAGAGATAGAGGGTCTACGCAGGTGTGGAGGTTTTAGTAAAGGATATGGATGCCCTCACTGTAGGGGACTGACTGTTTGATGGTGACAGGACAGACAGACACAAGCAAAAGGATGGGAGCAGAAGGTGATCATTTTCCTCACTGTCATCATTGCTGTTACCAATATCACCCTCACCAACACTATCATCATCACATCATCATTACCATGACCACCATTAGCATCATCATCATAATCCCCATTATCAACATCATCATCATACCATCATTACCATGACCACCATTACCATTATCATAATCCCCATTATCAACAACATCATCATCACATCATTACCATGACCACCATTACCATTATCATCATCACCATTATCAACAACATCATCATCACATCATCATTACCATGACCACCATTACCATCATCATCATCACACCATCATTACCATGACCACCATTGCCATCATCATCATCACACCATCATTACTATGACCACCATTGCCATCATCATCATCACCATTATCAACATCCTCATTATCACACCATCATTACCATGACCACCATTACCATTATCAACATCCTCATTATCACACCATCATTACCATGACCACCATTGCCATCATCATCACCACTTCTCACTGTCATCAACACTCCATCACCACCACTATCATCACCACCATCACATCTACCACCACCACCACTAACCTCATCATCACCATTATTGCCACCATTATTGAGTCCCAGAAGGGGAAATACAATGAAAGTCAATTTTTTTCATTGTCGTTTACACTGTAACTAGTTAATATTTAAGTTTTGTCACCCTCAAGAGTGCAGAGACCAAGTGAAGCTCACAGACATTTAATTTCTCTACACAACTGGGCCGTTCTGTTTCCCCATGATGTAATACTTTCAAACTGACCAATCTCACACAAAGCCCTAGCTTCACCTGAAGCTAGAGCAATGTGTACTTCTGGACTCTTCTACTTGTCAACAGTCCTAAGTGTCTCTCTCTCTCTCTCTCTCTCTCTCTCTCTCTCTCTCTCTCTCTCTCTCTCTCTCTCTCTTTCTGAAGATGGCCTCTCTTTAGTTCACCACAGTCCTCACAGGTCCCCATTGTCTGAGCGTTGATGGCTTCAATAAACTATACTGCCAGATCTATTCTTGTTGGTTTATGAGCTTGCTTTTCCAATGCTATTTGATTTCGATATTTTTTTCTAATTTGCCCATTTCTCTCTTAAATGGAGTCAGTGACATGCATACTAATAACATGAGGACTTTAATAAGATCCCAACTCAATCACCCCCAAATACCTAAAGAATATATTTTAATAGAACAGCATTCAGAATTCAAGATTTCCATTCTCTCCTCTGCCTCAGAGGAACAGAAATCTTTATCCATATAAGCCAACGTCGCAATGTTTAATGTATAGTATTCCACAATGGTACGGGAGACACTGAGTAGCTGTATGGTATGGAAATTAAGACACATGCAATGGGCGTCCTGTGTTCTCAAACTAGGAACACTCTTTGTAGGTTAGGTACATCAATCTGAAGATAGGAACATTAAAAACAAACGATAATCTGGAGAAAATCTTACATTTCAAAAGCAATAAGATCACATATAAAAAAAGCAATGTCCACATATTAAGTATTTCCTACAGATCAATAAGGTAAGAAACTAAAAAGCTGGACATGGCTGTCCTGTCAGGGTGATTCTAGTGGGGGACATGGGACTGCACCTGTGTGGTTCTGGCAGGTACTTGCATCCCCACATGGGGACTGGCCACAGCTTTCTTTTAGACATGGAGAAAATCAAGTTATTTTTCTTACCAGGACACTTTTCCCTTCCAGCCTCTCCCTGTGACAGTTGATCTCAAAGATGGAGAGTCCTCATCTCCGGACCACGAGAAGTCTGTTGTCAGAACTGGAGTCAAGAACTGCAGGTCTTGGCCAAACTGCTGAATGCTGGTAATACACGACAGCTGTGTTAACTCAGCTCTTGACTGTAAGTGAAGCTGGCTCATTCTACGCTATAAATATAGCGTCTCGATCCAGTGGATGGAGACTAACCAGTGTGCTATAACTGGGGCCTATCACAGAGCTGGGATGGATGTCAAGACTGGCCAGCACTGAATGACAGGGACTGAGAAGCTGATGGAGTGTCTCCAGGAGCCTCCAACCCAATACAGCAGACCTAAGCAGAGACACGCAGACCAGTTTTTCCTGGCTTCCTGTCAAGACAAATCAACAAATGCCAATAGCCTGACTTCTGCTCAGGGCACTTTGCGTGTATGTGGTTCATTTCTTCCTCATCACTGTGAGGTGAGTGTGCTTATGGACCCATTTCCAGAGAAGAGGCTGAGAGAGAGGACAGCAGCAGGAAGCAGCTAGAAAGAAGTAGAACTTGAGGTGGGGTCTCACTGATTACAGAGGCCAGAGATGCATGCTCTTTTTCAGAACCTGGCAGGCTCAGCCATCCTATTTTACTGAAGCCACTGGCGACACCTCCCACCACACACTGTCGAGAGCCATAGGATGAAGGTCTAATGGCGGCACGTCACACTCGACACCAATGTGTAAGCAGAGAATGCTCCCTTCTGTGCATGCTGTTAAAGGTGACGTTCGTAGACAAAGCCAGCATTCATTTCATGTGCTCTGACGTCTTCATGCTAAGCTCAAAGGCAACAGACAAACCAGAAATCCTCATGTCTGCACTCAGTGAACTTTGACCTTATGCTCACATCACAGCCAAATGGAAATCACAGGATTTCCAGGTGGTTGTCTTCCATGATGGAGGGACCCAGGTGTGGTAATATATTGTGTACCCTACCCCAATAAAGCTTGCCTGGGGATCAGAGGACAGAGCCAGCCACTAAATTAGACATAGCGTCAGGTAATGGTGGCACACACCTTTAATCCTATCACTCAGGAGGCAGAGATTCATTGAGGAACTCGGGGCCTGGTGGGACCTTAGAAAACTTATGGCTACACCCAGGCTCCTTCCTACGAAATACTTGGCATTAGAGTGTATGGGAATAGTGAGATCAGAGTGGGGACAACTTGCAAAATGCTTTTAACCTGGAGCTGGGCAGCAGCGGCGCAAGCCTTTGATCCCAGCACTTGGGAGGCAGAGCCAGGTGGATCTCTGTGAGTTCAAGGTCAGTGTGGTCTACAGAGCGAGATCCACGACAGGCACCAAAACTACACAGAGAAACCCTGTCTCAAAAAATCCAAAAAAAAGAAAAAGAAAAAGAAAAAAAAAGAGGGGAATCTGGAATGGGTGATGTCACTTCTGCCCAATCTCACTGGTCAAGACTTGGCCTTTGAGATCCCCGCCTTGGGGACTGGGGATACAAAGATGCCCGTGGATGACTTGGATCTCGACAGTGAGCCTCATAGAAGACGATGGCCCAGAGGGTTTGATCCCTGAGTGTTGACAGGGAAGTGTCTTATCAAAGATTCTCATTTGACAATACACATCAAGATGACCTAGAGAGCCCTGTCAATATCAAGATCCCAGCACACCACCCCAAAACCAACAAATTCAAGGCACAAAGATGGCAAATGAGTCCGACTCAACCCAATGCTCCAGCCCTTCTCGGGTAGAGCTGGAATTGAAAACCCCAAACTATGATTTTTCAGGTTTCCTTCCACCTTTGTGTGGCCCCCCTTTATAATCTGAAGGCTGAAAAAAATCCAACTGGGGATTCATGTCCTAAGACTTGTAGAGATGCATGCGCGCACATGTGTGTGCATGTTCCTGTGTGTGTACACACATGTGTACATGCATGTGAAGCCCAGTGGTCAACTTCAGATCCCAACCACCTCATCTTTTGAGACAGAGTCTCTCTCTTGCCTGGAGCTCACCAATCTGGCTAGGCTGACTGGCCTGGGAGCCCTAGGGATCCACCCATCTCTGCTTGCCCAGTGCCAGCATTACAAGCATGCACCCCCACACCCTACTTTTTTTTTTTTTTTGGTGTTTTGAGACAGGGTTTCTCTGTGTAGCTTTGCGCCTTTCCTGGCTCTCACTCTGTAGACCAGGCTGACCTCGAACTCACAAAGATCCGCCTGCCTCTGCCTCCTGAGTGCTGGGATTAAAGGCGTGCACCACCACCGCCCGGCCTACACCCTACTTTTTAACTTGAGTTCTGGGGATCAAACTCAAGTCCTTGTGCTTGGGTGGCAAGGCATTTAACTGGCTGAACCATCTCTCTAGGCCCTGAGGTTTATAAGCAACCACTCGGCCCCCAATCTCCAGGTGACTAAGGTGGCTCTTAAGACCTGTCCCCTGTCCTTATTTGGTAAAACTTCACTGAAGTCTCCACAGCATATCTTTCAAATGACCATTCCCCCAACCCCATCCCATTTTCATAGTCTTCTGGACTCACCCAACTCTCTCCAGTGTCTCTGGGTGAGAAGCCTAGCTGAACGCCCTATGCCTTACCCCCAGAGCTCTCATAGAGCCTTGAATAAATGTGCATCCTTCATCCCTCCCAGTAGCCAGTATTTCTCTCACTACATCTAAAGTGTCACAATACCAATGACGTCTGGGCCTATAAAAGCCGAGCAGGGCTTCCCTCTTATGGAGGTTCATAAAACTATACTGAAATTGACGGATAGCTGCCATTAAATGGATTGAGGCGGTTGTGCTGAATCAGAGGGAAATTGTGGCTTTGGTATCGACCTGAAACTTTCCTCTTTTTCTTTAAAAGAGTTGGCCTATCCTCTTTTTGCCTCTAGTAGACTACAGAGAGTCAATCGATAGCCTGGAAAGGAAGCCGTGCGTAACGGATGGTGAGGGTCAGGAAGGAGAAGTGCATTCAGAGAGGTTAGTCCTTTCCTGGGTCCTAGGAAACTCCTCTGTGAGAAAGTCCACCCGAGGCCAGAGGCCAGGGGAAGACTTTTTAAAATGCTCAATGCTTGTGCAGAGTCCAGAAGCCACAGAACCCACTCCTAAGCTCTTCATGGCTGAGGAAGATTCTAGCATAGCACGTGGAAGGCTCCAGGTGCAGAGCTTACCTACCAAGAAATCTCTCAGCTACAAGGAACAGCTCCAAAGAAAAGGGTGGAAGAAGTAAAAACAAAAGGTGGGGATTAAGTCCTAGACAGACCTTGGTGCAGCCATCTTGGCTGGCTAAGCCACATCCCGCCACATCCCAACGCCTTCTGCACCCTATAGCGTTCAGTTCCACATCAGTTGCTTTTCTTGTCAAGGACAGAGAGGTTCATTTGGGAGTCACAATTTCAGGGTGCAGTCTATCATGGCAGGGGAAAATTATAGCAGCAGGTGCATAGGTCAGCTGATCACAATTGAGTCAACAGTCAAGAAGCAACGGGAGATAGATGAATGTGCCCATCTCACTTTCATTTGTTCAGTCCAGGGCTTTAGCCTAGGGAATGGTGCCACCCACAGTTAAGGTGAGTCTTCACCCTTCAATGAACCCAATTTAGAAACTCCTTCACGCTCACACCCAGAGGTGTGTCTCCCAGGTGGCTCTAGATCCTGTCAAGTTGGTAATCAAGATGAACCATCACAGCCCATCATCCTAGGGAGGTAGCCATCTCCTTCATGCTGGAGTCATCCATGGTCACAGATATCAGCTATGATTCATAAACAACTCCAGCACCTCAACATGACAATATGCCATCCTCAGAAGATGAAGCTGGGCCTCCTTGTCTTCTGCTATGGAGAGAGGCTCTACCTCCCGGATGCTACCTTACTGTCATTACAGATGTGTCAACACACATCTGTCTTACAAGAGACAGGAGCACAAGACTGGGTAGCCAAGTGACTCTTGGAGGCATCACAGTCCCCTCCCATCCTAGAGACTTCTGTATTAATAGAAGGCTTTTTTGTCTTCTAGAAGAGTTGAACCAACATATAAATATTTGATTAATATTATTAAATATTAACATTCATATTATGTTGATGAAGCTTCTTAATTTATGTCACAAGTGGAGCCCAAGTGTCATATTGATTTTTTTCTTCTGTTCATAAAAATAAGGTTGAGAGAGACAGACATCAGAGAACTCACCTGAGGGTGTTGTGGTAAACTAAACAGATACATTACAGAAAGAAAGTGTAGTCTCTGGGCTCCAGGAAGGATATGCTAGCAGTCACACCCAAGTGCAGATGGCCACAGAGACCAGGTGATGAGCTGTACTGTCCCAGCTGTCTAGACATAGCGACCATTAGTGACAAGGAGCAGAGGAAGGACAGAAACTAAGCTGTACAATTTCCCTTTGTTCATCTAGATTCATAATTTTTAGCCTCCTTTGCCTATGTGAGTTTGGATCTGGAGCATGCCCAGAGGCTCCTTCTGTGGTGGAGCCTGGGTTCCCAGCTGGTAGTGCTAATGGACGCTGATGGAACCTTTACGTGGTAGGCAGAAATATACCAAGAGGATGTGGCCTTGAAAGGGTCTACAATCACCACAGCCAAATAATTCAGAATCCCTTGTGCTCTGGCCTTTGGCTGAGTCTGGTCAATGAGAATGACCGGGGTGAGATGGGCAGGTGGGAGCAAAGAGAAGTTGGTGTTTCCTCTTGCTAGGGCCTGCTTGCAAGCTGTGATTTCTGTGGGTCACTCACATACTACAGTTCAAAGTCTCCCTGGACTCCAGCGGGATGCTCCTCTATTCCAACCCCTTTGGCCTATAGGAGCTCCACCTACTGGTCTCAAAGGTGCCTGTCTGTCCTGCTGGCTGTTACTAACTCACTTGCTCCTCTGGAAATGGTTTCCCCAGCTGTGATGGTTTGGATAAGAATGGCCCCCACAGGCTCATGTATTTGAATGCTTAGTCACCAGGGAGTGGCACTATTTGAAAGGATTAGGAGGATTAGGAGGTGTAGCCTTGTTGGAAGAAGTGTGTTGATATATTGTGTACCCCAATAAAGCTTGTCTTGAGGATCAGAGGACAGAGCCAGCCACTAGATTAGACATAGAGGCTAGACAGCGATGGCACACACCCTTAATCCTATCACTCGGGAGGTAGAGATCCATCTGGATCTCTGTGAGTTCAAGGCCACACTGGAAACAGCCAGGCAGTGGTGGCACATATCTTTAATCCCAGGACTGGGAAGCACACACGCCTTTAATCCCAGGAAGTGATGGCGGGCAGAGAAAGGTATATAAGGCATTAGGAAACAGGAACTCACTCTCTTTAGACTGAGGATTTGGTAGAGGTAAGAATTTGTGGCTGGCTTGCTCTGCTTCTCTGATCTTTCAGCTTTTACCCCAAAATCTAGCTCTGTTTTTTTTTTTTTTAATTATAAGACCTTTTAAGATTCATGTTACAGAAGTGTGTCACTGGAGATGGGCTTTGAAGTTTCAAAAGTCTATGCTAGGCCCAGAGTGCCTTCCTCCCCAGCTCCGCCTATAGATCAGGATGTAGCACTCAGTTCCAGCTCCAATGTTCTGTATGCTACCATGTTCTCCACCATGATGATAATGGACTAAGCCTCTGAAACTGTAATCAAGCCCCCAGTTAAACGCTTTCTTTCATAAGAGTTGCCTTGGGCCGGGCAGTGGTGGCGCACGCCTTTAATCCCAGCACTTGGGAGGCAGAACCAGGTGGATCTCTGTGAGTTCGATGCCAACCTGGTCTACAGAGTGAGGTCCAAGACAGGCACCAAAACTACACAGAGAAACCCTGTCTTGAAAAAAAAAAAAAAGAGTTGCTTTGGCCGTGGTGTCTCTTCACAGCAACAGAACGGTGACTAAGACACCAGCTCTCTCTGCTCAGCCTTTGGCAGCTGAGAACTGCTTTCTTGTCCCCCTGGGCAGCATCCCAGGTACTGGTTGCATTCTCGCACGTGGTGTGAGATTGGGAGATCCTCCTCCTAGGTTCTAATATCTCATTTTACTACAGTGTGCATGTCTTATCTGTCCCCTTGAGGCCACATGCAGGAACCTTGCTTGCAAAGTGCCATGGCAGCCGCACACCTCTCTGTATGTGGATGATGTCTGCTATCCCTTCACCAAAGGAAGCTCACCACATTCCACAAAGACAGATGGGCCAAATGCTACCAGGGACTGCGGTGTCTCATTAGGTGGTGACTCTGCCTCCTGAGTTCCATGCCCCTGACCTGATGGTGAGCCACCCAATTCCTGTGCTGACACTGGCTGTCTCTGCATAATTACCAGGGATGCTGGGGGATGGGGGCAGCCCTCAATGAGGTTTGTGGGTTTTTTATATTCTTCATCACCATCTTCATGAGCAACTATAATTCCTGGGTTCCCTGTGGGAGGCACGCCCCTCAGCTGTTTGTGTAGCCTACATGGAGAAGTCCTTGGCTCCAGACAGGAGCACACAGCTGGGATAGGGTCTGTTACTGGCCTTGAACTTGCCAAGCAGGCTAGGTTGGGTGGTCAATGAACCCCAGAGAATCTCTTGTCTTTGTATGCCCCAGTGCTGGCATTATAAACACATACCACTGTGCCTGGCTTTTTTTTTTTTCTCTCTCCTTTTACTAGGGTTCTGGGGATAAGACTCAGGTCCCTATGTTTGCAAGGCATGCACTTTAAATACTGAGCCATTTCCCAGCCCCAACACGGTATTATCTTATGAAAAGCCTCCCTGGACTGCAGCCAGCACAGGGAATTGGCTGACAAGACCAGTGCGGGCTGGAGAGATGGCTCAGAGACAAAGAGCTCTGGCTGCTCTTCCAGAAACTCAACGTCCACAAAGCAGCTCACAACCGCATATAATCGCCAATTCCTGAGTATCTGGTGCCCTCTCCTGGCCTCTGCCAGTACTTCATTCATGTGGTGAGGAGGCAAACAACCATACACATAAAACTAATAATGATAATAATAATAATAATAATAATAATAATAATAATAATAATAATAATAATAATAATAATAATAATAGTAATAGTAATAATAATAATAAAACTCGAACAAAAAAGAACCAGGAACGTGACCCCTCCCTCCATCATTAACCCCTGACCCTTGTGATGTGGGTGCTGTTTAACCCAGCCCATGTTTTTCTAGAACAGTCAGACCGGGGCCTCTTTATATCTGAAACTCAGCGCATGACAACACACACAATAACGGATCTAGAATCAGGCACCCCATCCTGGAGACACACAGGGGTCTGCCCAAACCCTATCCTATGCAGCCCCCATGCTTCATAGGGACCCCAATACCCACTCTGCCCCAGAGACCCATTCAGCTCACCCCATACTCACTAGACCACAAGAGCAGGGACCCACCACTAGCCTGGGAGGGAAGCCCACGGAGCCCCCAGGGAGTGAGCTGTGGTCTGAAACACTCGCCATCAGCTCCCTCCCCTGCACACAAGGCTTCCATAACTTGGCAGAGCTTGCCATCCGCAGGCAGCCCAATCAGGGCCCTTTCTTGGGGAAGAATGCTTCGTTTTCTCGCCTTTGTGGAGAGTGTCTCCTGCAGCCAAGCACCTCATCAGAGTCTGACTTCCTGCATCTGCGTGTGATAAATAGGGCTTCGCAGAAAAGGGCTGCGGGAACAGTCATCCGCCTCCCCCAAAGCTCAGAGCCAGCCAGCCCGCCAGCCAGCAACTCCCCAGCCAAACGGAAGAGGGAGAGAAGAAGCTGGGTGGGCCTTGAGGAGCTCGTGCTGGGACAGAGCCCCGCCAGGCTGTGGAAAGAAGCGCCATGTGCACAATATAGCCAGTGATGAGAGAGGGCGAGGCCAATATTTGGTTCTGGACTTCACTGGACTTCACTGGAAAGGATTAGAACACCTCCTAGGTATCTCTCTAGTCCTTAGCGGCCAAAGCCAAGCTCCATTCCTCATCCCTCTTCCTAATCCACACCCCCCACCCCCGGGATGGGGGAGCAGGCATTTCCTCATTGTCTTAGTTTCTTTTCCTGTCTCTGTGATCAAATGCCTTGACAAAAATAAAGGGTGTGTTTTGGCTCGCAGATGACGGTACCGTCTATCACAGCAGGAAATCAAGCCAGCTGGGGTTTGAAGCCGCCGGACATGGACACGCGGCACCCACAGACGGAAAGTGGAGGCTGGAGGCTGGTCCTCAGCTTGCTTGCTTCTCATACAGTCCAGGACTTCCTGTCCAGGAGATGAACCCATCACCGTTAACATTGGTTCTTTCTAGACAATATCATACTGAGCGAGGGAACCCAGGGCCAGACAGCGTGTTTTCTCTTATCTGTGGATCCTCGCTCCAAATCTTTAGATTACCTCTTGCCTCTCAACAGAGAAATTTCTTTCTGCGGTAGATGGAGACCATCCCCTACTGGTCAAAAAATGTAGAGAACAACCCCATCTGATACAACACAATCCCTACACCAGAGACTAAGGAAGCACCAAGGAGGAGCCAGAGGACCAGGACATCCGCGGCAAGAGAATGTCTTCTAGATATGACGGAGAAGCCGCATGCATGGAATCCCAACAACGCTGTGGTGGCCTCAACAAGACCTATACAAGGACACCACAAGTAGACATGCCAGTGTGTGTGTGTGGGGGGGGGTGGTTCACAAGGCCCCACCCCCTAGATGAAGAGCTAAGCAATTAATGGCAGCAGAGAGAAGGAGAATCTGTTTTCTCCAGAGGGAGCCTCCTGCTAGGCTATCCAGTCCCAAGTGGTCAGTCTTGAACATACGTACATATGAGCAACACTAAATGAACTCAGTAGATCGCATTTATAGACTCAAGTGTGTAAGGGGTTAAAGAAGAAAAAAAATAGTTCATTCCACATCAATCGACCTTATGGGGATAATCCCGACATGTTCCTTCAGGTGATTCTATATATCATCAAATTGACAGCTGAGATCAACCTTCACTCTGTTTGTTTGTTTGTTTGTTTGTTTTTCAAGTCAGGGTTTCTCTGTGTTACCCTAGCTGTCCTGTAACTCACTTTGTAGACCAGGCTGGCCTCGAACTCACAGAGATCTACCTGCCTCTGCCTGTTGACTACTGGGATTAAAGGTGTGTGTCACCACCACTAGGCTTCCATGACTCTTATGAAAGAGAAACTGCTGTATTTTCTTGCTTAGCATGTCTGATTCTTTCTTTAACAGCACTTAAGGCATATCAAACAGAACATGTCATTTGATGGCCTCATTCCAAACCTTCTCCAGGTGGCAAGAGCAGTTTTGTTGAAAGCAAACATGACCCTGGACTCATAGCTCAGTGTCCTCAAGTGCCAGAGTTACCAAAGGGAATGTACTAACTCCACATCCCTCAGGGTCTCCATGGAGACAGATAGGATTCCTCGGCATATGGGTGTCCAAGGAGGAAGAGATAGGACATGATGATCAGAGGACCAGTTGATGCAGGTATATCATTACTAGACTATAGATAGATGGGTTGATGGGTAGACCAGCACAGATAATTAACAAGCTGTAGATAGGCTGGTAGATTGATATAGCTAGGTGGATGGATAATTAGTAGAAGAGAGATGGACAGGTAGATGGATAATTGATATGCTCATGAGGGATGGCATGAAGTTCTCTTTGTATAAGCCACATCTGTGTTAACGATTCTACACGGCTGAGTAGAACTTCCTTGATTGTGATGAGTATAGAATATTGTAGATCCAGGGCCGAATTAGTTTGGGTTATCTTTTGTTCCCTTAATAGCCATTCATTGTCCACCTCTGCATCTGGCTGTTCTAGTCAGCTTTAATTGTCAACTTGACACAGCCTCGAGTCATTAAAACCTCATGGAAGAGCTGCCTAGACCAGATTGCCCTGTGGGCACATGTCTGTAGGGAATTCTCTTGATCGTTAATTGATGCAGGAGGACTCAGCGAGCGGCACCATCCCTAGGCAGGTATCCTGGGCTCCCTAAGAAAGCTAGCTGAGCATGGGCTAGTGAGTGACCGAGTCAGCAAGCAGCATTCCTCCGTGGTTTCTGCTTTCAGGTTCCTGCCCTGACGTCTGTCAGTGATGGACCGTGACTTGGAAACATAAGCCAACTAAACCCTTCTCTCCCCTGACTTGCTTTGGGTCAGAATGATTTATCACAATATCGGGAAGAAAACTAGAACACTGACCCAACATCCTTTGATGGTCATGTGAAACCTTTGGGATGTGCTAACAGATGGCTCACTTCCACCACTCAAAATGAAATGTCCTCAAATGACATCCGACGTCTACAGCAGAGAGTTCCCTACTCGGCTGTAACCTGCCTACCTGGTTACTCAATCAGTGTATTTGAAAAATGTCATGATTTATGACTTCCTTTTGTTCTGTAACTATAAAAAAAAATCCACCTTGAGATGAGTTATTTGGGGCTGAATCTGTATTCCTGGATCATAGTCACTTATATTTGGCTTAAGAATAAACTCTCCAACCACAGAATGGATAAAGAAAATGTAAAGGATAATCATGCCACAGACCCAGAGAGGCTACGTAACAAGGAGGGGTCAAGGGGGGACAGGTGAATCTCCCTGGGAAGGGGAAATAGAATAGATATTGTGAGTGGATTGGGGGATGGGTGGAAATGGGAACAGGAGGGATCAGGTTGGGGGAGAATGGAGGGAGAGAGTATTGGGAAAGACAACTGGAGTGGGGGGAGGGCATTTCAGGGGTGAGGTAGAAACCTAGTGCAATGGAAACTCCCAGGAATCTATGAGGTGACCCAAGCTAAGACTCCTAGCAATGGGGGATACAGGGCTGAACCGGCCATCTTCTATAACCAGACAAGACTTTCAGTGGAGGAATTGGGACACCAACCCAGCCACGAAAACCTTCGACCTACAATTTGTCCTGCCCGCAAGATGTGCTGGGGTAAAAGGTGGTGTGGAAATTGCAGAAGTGGCCAACCGATGACTGGTCCAGCCTGAGACCCATGCCATGAGAGGGAGCCCACCCCTGACACTGGCTGGAGGGCCAGGAACCCGAGGGTGGATAACCCAGAGACCTAGGATAGAATCGTGACTAGCAATAAAAAAAAAAAAAATGAAATCAATGAAATGATTCCTGATCATACTCTGCTGCACTCAGAGACAGAGTCTAGTATATTTGTCCTTCAAGAGGATTCATCCAGTAACTGATGGAAAGAGATGCAGAGACCCACGGCCAAACATTAGGCAGAGCTTGGGGAATCCTGCAGAAGAGAGGGAAGCATTGTAGGAGCCAGAGGGGTCAAGGACATCACAGAAAACCCACAGAAATAACAACTAACCTGGCTCACAGAGGCTCACAGAGACTGAACCAATAATCAGGCAGCCTGCTTGGGACTAACCTAGGCCCTCTGCATATATGTTATGGTTGTGTAGCTTGGTCTTCTTGTGGGACTCCTAACAGTGGGAGCAGAGGCTGTCTCTGGCTCTTTTGCCTGCTTTTGAGAACTTTTCCCTCCTACTGGGTTGCCCTGTCCAACCTTAATATGAGGGGAGGTGCCTAGTCTTATTGCAACTTGGTATGCCATGTTTGGTTGATATCCCTGGGAGGCCTGAAGGGAAACAGAGGAGGAGTGGATAGGGGAGGAGGGGAGGTAGGGGGGAAGAGATGGGAGGAGAGAAGGGAGGGGAAACTGAGGTTAGGATGTAATATATGGGAGAAGAATAAATTTAAAAATTAAAGAAAATCCAGGCAGAGGTGGCACACGCCTTTAATCCCAGCACTCAGGAGGCAGAGCCAGGAGGATCTCTGTGAGTTGAGGCCAGCCTGGTCTACAGAGCAAGATCCAGGACAGCTACACAGAGAAACCCTGTCTCAAAAATCAAAAAAACAAACAAAAAAATTAAAGAAAAAAACTATCCCTGTGGAATGAGAACTATCATGGATAGACAGATGGAGAGGCAGTTAGATGGTAATGACTTATATGTAGAGGGCAAAAAAAAGATTGGATAGATAGATGTAGATGATAATAGATAGAGAACAGATACATATACAGATAATAGATGGATAGATAATAGATAGATAGACATGATAGATAGATAGATAGATAGATAGATAGATAGATAGATAGATGATAAATAGACATGATAGATACCTAGATAGATACAGAGATTGATAGATAGACGATAAATATACATATATACATAATAGATACATAGATATAGAGATCGATAGATAGACAGACAGACAGACAGATGATGAGGGAGACAGGGACAGGGAAGAGAGGAAGAGAAGGAAGGAAGACATGAAGGACAGCTCTGATGTCTAGGACCTGCCTTCCTGGCTTCAGGCTCACAGTCTGTGGATTGACTGCAGGCTGGAAGTTTAGGGAAGAATTCCACATTGCAGTCAGGAGGCAGAATTCTTGCTCTGGACACTCTCAGTTTTAGTGTCCTTAAGACTTCAACTGACTGGATGAGGCCCACCATGACTTACTTAGTCAATGGACTGAAATGCAAATCACATCTACAGATAAATACCTTCACGTCTAGACTAGCATTTGGCTGAAGACCTCTCTCACATCGCAGGATGATAGATCAAATGCACCAACACCACACAAGCCATCGCTGGCTTCTTTAACCGAGTGTGGCACAAGCTACATAAAAATCAGTAAGCTCAGGGCTCTGACATCTTCATTCTGGGTTAGTGGGCAGCGGGGACCTGAAGACAAAGCATGGGAGGTCTCAGGTCAGATACAGGACGGATTCATCCCTTAGAAAACTCACTGATTACCGGCGAGTCAGTCTCAGTACTCAGAAATAGACTGCCTGGGCTGCGGAGAGGAAATGTAGGAGAGAGGAGGAAGGGTGATGTCTTGAAGGACACAAAGTCTGGCCAAAGCAAAGAGCTTTGTGAAGAGGGAGGGAAGAGGTTGGGGGACAGAAAGATCGCAGCATTGCATCCAGGAACTGTAGTACAATGCTGCCCCCTCGTGTCCCTGGAGAACATTGCAGCTTCGAGGTTTTGTATCAAGGGCAAGTTTGTCCAACAGCCATCATTCATACGCAGACCTCTGTGAATAACTGTCCGGGTGGGACAACTAAAAATGATGCCACTCGTTAAAACTGTGTTGGTTCTTCTGAAGAAATAAGGCAACATTTTGTATGAGCTCTATGCTGTGACTTGCCCCAAATTTACTAAGGCTAAAACTGGGTGATATCATAAAGATATCCTGGGAAACCTCAGGCCAGACACAAAGTTCCCATCAAACGTCCATGGCCCAAGGCATTACCATTGTCACCATCGAATTAGTCAGGGATCTCTAGAGGAACAGAACCGAGAGAATGACTCTATATTAAAAGAGGGATTGACTAGAGCGGCTTATGGGCTGTGGTCCAGCTAATCCAATGATGGGTGTCTCTCAACAGAAAGGCCAAGATTCCAATAGTTGTTCAGTTCTTGAGGCTGGATGTCAGAATCCTGAAGAAGCAAGCTCCAATACCAGGGAAGGAATGCTTCAGCAGCAAGATATATGAGCTTGCCAGTCAGAATGAGGACAAACAGGCAGAAAAGCAAAAGTTTCCTTCTTCCACGTCATTTATATACTGTTTATGTAGAAGGTGTGGCCCGGACATAGGATGAGTCTTCTGAAATCAAAAGATCTAATTAAGAAAAATCGCTCACAGGTGTGCCCAGTTGCTTGGGGTTTTAGTTAATTCCAGATGTCGTCAGGTTGGCCACCAAGAGTAGCTACCATAACCATTATTATCAACAACATCACTCTCACCATTGGTACCATCATCACTATCACTACCATCATCACCATCTCCATCATCACCACTATCATTAACCATCACCACCAACATCAGCATCATTAGCATCACTACCATCTACCATCACCATCATCACC
>CABHPR010155924.1:0-46586 GCA_902168415.1 Peromyscus melanophrys
TTCTTCTCCACATCCCTCTATTAAATGCCAGTCTGCTATTGAAAGGTGTGAGCTTACTCTTCAAGAATAACTGTTTCAGCTGCTGGTCCATTGCACATCAGAAGCTATCGGCCTACTGCCTGTTCAGCTGCCTTCTAAGAAAAAGGCACTGTACCTTTTCCAGATTGCGAAGGCCACTTCAGGGATGGTGCCATATTGTCCTGGCCTCAGAAGATGCCTTTTGATAAAGCCATAACCATACTTGTTTTGACAGAATCGGTAGTTCTTTGTTTCATTTCTGTCTGTCCATTCTGTCCTGTTGTCAGCAGTTGATTTGAGGATACTTTGTTGTCCAGTGGCCAACTTTTGCCACCATGAAAGTTAATTCCATATGCAGTTTCTTCAATGCCCATATTCTCTCTGAAGTAGATTGGTATTGCCAGGAGCCGACATGTCTCATAGTCATAACAAAAAAGATTTTCTAAGTTATTAAAACATTTTAAATGCCATATTCTGTAGATCTCCGAAGGGTTTGAAGATGACCTGTCTATCCAAAATATATCTGGTCTATCTTGAAAACATACCTAATATGACTACAAGTTTTCTTATAATGTCTAACCACTAACTTTCATTTCTTCATATCCTAATAGTTGGTAATAATAACATTCAAGAATCAAAAAATTGTATTACATTGTTAAATGAACGGTATAAATACAGTTAGAAATATACATATAGCATTTTCTAACAATATCAATTTCAATATATATAATTTGTATACAACATAAAACAATCCAATCCAATGTAAAGTATTTAAAACTAGTAATTGTCTTTTTCTTTTTTCTTTTCCTTTTTCCGTTTTTTTTAAATTTTTATTTTTATATATATATATATATATAAACAAGAACCATAAATCTAATCTCCTTTGCTTAGTCCTTTTCTTAACCCTTGATAACCAGTTGTAACCAACCCCTCTATACAATGAAAATTATCCCAGACCTAAAACCCCTTAAAAGACCATGCCAATTGGAGTTCTAGGTTACTTAGCTAATCCCTATGCTTCTTTACCTTATGCCTCTGAGTGATGTATCTTGTTCCTGGTCCTTAGCTCTGCCTGTCTCTCTTTGTTTCTTGGATGCCATGAGCTTTTTTTTTTAGTTTTCCCCTGCCATGATGTACTACTGCCTTGCAACAGACCCAGAAACGTTGAGCCAGTGACATTGGATTGAAACCCCTGAAACAGTGAGCACAAATCATCCATTCATCCCTTCAGTTGCTTCTGTGAGGCACTTTATCCCAGTGAAGCAAGGACTGATGAACAAAGAGGGAATTCACAAGAAAGGGTGCTGAAAGGTGTTGGCTTTGAGACGGCATGTTAAGATGGGATAATCATAGCAAGCGTGGAAGGGGTAGAGAGACACAGAATGGTATAAAATGACTTCAAGAATACAATCTCTAATGTGTCCACACCATTCCATTATTTCTTTCTCTTGTTTGTATTTATTTATCTATTTATTTATCTATTTATTTATTCATTATTTATTTATTTATTTGTGCCTGGGAATACAGAAAAAAAAGGGAGTTAAGGATGGGAGAGGTAATGAGATCAGTTTAGACTATAAATACTCCTGTCATTATATAGACCAACCACTATTTTTTCTGCAAGGACACTGCTAGTTTTAAGCTTTCCAGAGGAAACTGTAAATCAAACCCACTTGGAAGACCTATCCTTGACCTAACCTATATCTGTGTCTACCTTAAGTTAATCTGATTTTATGACTTTTATGAAGCTCTTGGTGCCTTGAACTTAGAAAGACACCAAGGTTATCTAAGATAAATTATTCATTGTGTATTGCCTTGTCCCAAAAGAACTTTATGTAGGCCAAAAGTAGTCTCACTTAAAGCAGAACAAAGCAATCAAACAAAAAGCCAAAACAACTTACGATGAACAATTCATTTGACATGGGTGTTTTTGTAGAACATTTACTCATGTCCCATGAGACAGGCCTGCATGGGCTCACTTGAAACTGGAAACGATACATTAAATAATATAATATTCCTTTATTACTACTCAATTCCCTTCTTTAAAATCTTAATTTATTTATTCTTCTCTAATAGATCCCAACCACAGTTTCTTCTCTTTCCCCTCCTCTCGGCACCTCCTCCGCATCTCCTCCTCCTCCTCCTCCTCCTCCTCCTCCTCTGTTTCCTTTCAGAAAAGGCAGGCCTCCCAGGGATATCAACCAACATTGCATAGCAAGTTGCAATAAGACTAGGCACTTCCCTCATATTTAGGCTGGAAAATGCAGCCCAGTAGGAGCAAAAGGATCTCCAAAGCAGGCAAATGAGTCAGAGACATCCTCTGTTTCCACCATTAGAAGTCCCACAAGAAGACCAAGCTACACAACTGTAACCTAGGTCAGACACATGCAGGCTCCCTGATTATTGCTTCAGTCTCTGTGAGCCCCTGTGAGTCCAGGTTAATGGATTCTGATGATTTTCTTGTGATGTCCTTGACCCCTCTGGCTACTACAATCCTTCCTTCCCCCTTTTCTACTGGATTCCCCAAGCTCTGCCTAATGTTTGGCTATGGGTCTCTGCATCTTCTCCCATCAGTTGCTGGGTGAAGATTCTCTGATGAGTATTATACTAGGCACCAATCTATGAGTATAGCAAGTGGAATATCATTAGGCATCATTACATTGACACTTTTTGGGGGTGGTGGTCATGTTTAGTTCTATCCTAGGTCTCTGGGCTATACAGCCTATGGGTCCTGGCCCTCGAGGCAGTGACAGGAGTGGTTTCTCTCTTGTGACATGTGTCTCAAGCTGGACCAATAATTGATTGACCAGTCTCACAATTTCTGTACCACCTTTATTCCAGCACATCTTACAGGCAGGACAAATTGTAGGTCAAAGGTTTTATGGCTGGGTTGGTGTCATAATCCTTGCATTGGAAGTCTTGCCTGGCTATAGGACATGGCCAGTTCAGGCTCCTTATCATCCATTACTAGCAGTCTTAGCTAGGGTCAACATCACAGATTCCTGGGAGTTTCTATTGTACTAGGTTTCTACCTGGTCCCCAAAATGCTCACCAGTTCCAGTTGTCTCTCATATTCCTTTCAATGAATACAGGTTTGCTGTGGGATGTTCTGTATGGCAAATGTGTTGCTAAGAAAACACTGATTGGCCAGTGGCTAGGCAGGAAGTATAGGCGGGACTAACAGAGAGAATAAAAAGAGCAGGAAGGTGGAAGGAGAGGCTGCCAGACGCTGCCAGCCACCGCCAGGACAAGCAGCATGTAAAGATGCCGGTAAGCCACGAGCCATGTGGCAAGGTATAGATTTATAGAAATGGATTAATTTAAGATATAAGAACAGTTAGCAAGAAGCCTGAGCCATTTGCCAAACAGTTTAAACAATATAAGTCTCTGTGTTTACTTGGTTGGGTCTGAGCGGCTGTGGGACTGGCAGGTGAGAGAGATTTGTCCTGACTGTGGGTCAGGCAGGAAAACTCTAGCAACACAGGTTAGTGATTTAAAATCAAAACCAAATAATTTTCTCTAGGTTTTATTTAATAGTTCAATGTTCATTATATATTTAGAGCATGTTTCTGTAAGTGAATCCCAACACTCTATCACCTATCTATCCATTTTCTACCTATTACTTACCTATCTACCCAATTGTCTATACCTTCCCCATTCAGTACCCTCAATTCTTTTGTCCTTTCAACTCAGTTTTTGCACTGCTCTGAACAGAGCACACAGTTCTACCTCCCTCCTTTGGGGATGCAGTTATGTTAGTTAGGATTTTTCTAGTTGTAATCAAAAGGGGAAAACCACAATTCAAGTTACTTTTAGAATAAGAAAATGAGAAGCAATATTAAATTTTCCTAACTCAGGAGAAGATGAAGCATATAAACTTGTTTCTTCATGGATACATCTGAGAGTTTAGAAGACGATCTAATTCTGTTTTCATCGCTTGATCCTGGTATGTCCCACTTTAATCCATAAATCTAGCAATACAAGTATAAACAAACAGGTTGTCATTTTCCAAATTCTGAACAGAGAAGAAAACAGAATAAATAATAACTAGACAGTTATGGTTTGCTAATCTGGAAGAGATGATAACCTGGATCAATGTAGAGACTGTGGAAATGGAGAAGACAAAGGTAAGAAAAATATTCATGGACATTATTTGACAGAGAGTATTGATTTATTGGTCATTGGAAATGAGAGGGGAAGACAGACAAAAATACATTCCAGGTATTCAGTTAAAAATTACAGATGAATATTGAAGAAGGAACCAGGTAGCATGACAGAGTGTGAAACATTGCACAACTTCTAGGTAAGTATAGATACTTATTATGTTCTTTGATATACAACTGAAACTCAGGGGAAGAACTGATTTGTAAATACAGGACTATGGCTTATCAATATGTAAAACTGAATGAGCTATCTGGGAAAAAGTGAGTAGAATGGTAGGATGGGGAAGAGACAAACACTACCATTCACAATATGAGGAAGTAAAGTCTACCAAGAACATAATGGAAGAGTTGGCTGGCATAGGCATACAGAAATCTAAAGTATGCCATGATAAAATATCACATTTGAAGAAAGTGAGGGTCAGTAGTTAAAGGGAGCATGGTTTCTCCCTGAGGTAAGACTGGTACAGTATTTCTAGGATTAGTGATTAGAAAATCCTATTAACAGTCCTTTGCAGTTAGAGGAAGATGGAGGAGAGAGAAGAAGAGTAGGAGGCAAGATTAATGGGTAAGTTTTAGGAGTTTAGATATGAAAATATACCTAAATATATAATCGTGGTAATTTGAATGTAATTGACCTCAATAATCTTATAGGGAGTAGTGTTATTAGGAGGTGTAGCTTTGTTGGAGTGGCTATGGCCTTGTTAGAGGAAGTGTGTCACTGTAGGGGTGGGCTTTGAGGTCTCCTATGCTCATGATACTTCTCAGTGTGTCAATTGACTTCTGGTTGCCTGCAAGATATAGGACTCTCAGCCACTACTCCAGCACCACCTCTGTCTGCATGATGCTAGGCTCCCCATCATAATAATATTGTGACAAATGGACTAAACTTCTGAAACTGTAAGGTACTCTAATTAAATATTTTCATTATAAGAGTTGCTGTGGTCATGGTATCTTTTCACAGCAATAAAAACACTAACTATGACAACAATAAATATTAAATTAATAAAACCATCCAGAGCAAATTATCTGATCTTGTTTAAATAATTATTAAACCATTTTCATGAAAAGGAATACATTAATCATGAAGGAATAATGTACATCATTCAAATTGTTATTCTATTTCAAAAGAACTTGTGTTGGTATAGCATTGCAGGACATATGGAGGGCTCAAAAGGAGAAACTAACACGGCATTTGGAATAGTGAAGACAATAATGTTGAGAAATTGGGCTGCTACACTTCTGTGTTTTGAGTCAGTATGCCTCTGTAAATGATGGCGGCTCTAGGGAAGGATGACTTATATAGAGGGCAGGTAAGGACACAGAAATTTAGAATGCCTAGAAACATGAGGGTACTTGTCTTAGTCTATTTGGTCTCCTGTCCCCAAAACCCATACATTGAATGGCATATAATGAGGTATTATTTCCCACAGTTTAGAAGGATGAAAAATCCATTATTAAGGTAACAGCTAATGTGGGGTTCTTTTGCTCAAAGACAACCATTTTCTCCTGTAACCTTATATGAAAGAAGGGATGAGGGACTTTCTAAGTTCTCCTTTATGGCCACTAATGCCATCTAGCAAGGATCCACTCATTGGCCCTCATCGCTTTCCAAAGGCTCCATTAAAAATATTACAATTAGTAGATTAAGAACTCAATATAAGACGTTTGGTCTATAGCCGTAAACTTATTGAGTATGTAGATGTGGAAGTATGATTTCTAGAACTAAGAACTGAAATAATCTGTGAAGCTGTTAATGGCCACAAAGTTGTCAATTAGTGAAAAGTAGGGAATGGAAATTTGATGAATAGGACCAGTATGAGATATTATGTCATAGCTTAACTTTTGAGGACATGTGTTTGGTGCACTCTGACTGGGGAAAGCAGTGAGAAATGGCATGTCACAGAGGGGCACAGAATGACAAGATGAAGAGTAATGTTAGACAAAGCACATCTGAGAGACTACCGGCCTGATTTTGGATGCACATTACTATATGTACATTACCCCACTTATTAGCACACATATGACCGAAAAGTTCTCTTTTGTCATTTGCTGACTGTATAGGTCAAACATTTCCTAATGATAGCAAAACAAGTAGTAGAGCTCTGAAGTATACAGATCACTGTATAAACATTCACCTAACATTGATGCAAGGAACAAATATTTATTGAGCAAGCTATTATGTGAAAATGTTGCTAAACACTATGCAGTTTATAAGTTTGTGGTGGGAATACAGAGAATTATTTCTTTCAGCTTTTCCTTTTTGAATTGCTTATGTACTTGACCATTTTAGATGTGCAATACATTGAAAATTACTTTTTTGCCCAGGTATGAAAATGGATTAACTCTAATAGAATGTGGTACTTTAGGATATGTTTACAAATCTATTTTTTAGTTCTATTTATTTGTTTTTTAAATAAATAAATTTGTTTATTTATTTTACATTCTGGCTGCAGTTCCCCCTCCCTCCTCTTCTTCCAGTCTTTTCCCCTTGCCCCCAACCGTTCTCTGTTTCCATCCCCCAATCCACTCCTCCTCCATTTCTGTTTAGGAAAGGGCAGGTCTCCTATGAGTATCAACAAAACATGACATATCAAGTTGCAGTAAGACTAATCACCTCCCCATGTATTAAGGCTGGACAAGGTGACCCAGTACAAGGAGTAGGGTCCCAAAAGCCAGTAAAAGAGTCGCAGACAGTCCCTGTTCTTGCGGCTAGGACTCCTACAAGAGGACCAAGCTACACAACTGTGAGGAACACACAGAGTGCCTAGGTCAGTCCCATGCAGGCTCCCTGGCTGTCGGTTCAGTCTCTGTAAACACCTAAGAGTTATTTGATTCTTGTGATGTCCTTGACTCCTCTGGCTCCTACACTCCTTTCTCCCCCTCTTCTGCAGAATTCTCCAAACTCCACCTAATGTTTGGCTGTGTATACACATTCTTATGTTAAAATATTCTAATCAGACTCTTTTCCATATATAATTTGTAATTTTATGAAAATTAGGTAATTTTGTATAATTTATATTTAACTCTTCTTTGTTGAATTATAGCAAAGAATTTTTCTTAAGGGTATATATTAACAAATTTAGCAGGTCATATTTTTACATCTTTATTTTCTATTAAAAGAAAATTAACATAGGTGTATCATTTTTATGGAGTAAAGAAAACAAATCTGTTAATGTACTGTCACCTCTTGCAACATCTATTGAATACCAATTGAAACTGAGAATTAATAGAATTGTCAGTCATCAAATGTATATGTTTTGCAAATGTATTTCTCTATATAGAAATGACCCTGCTGTTTGGTTCTTCTTTTTCCCAGCAGGCATGTTCATATTGAATAATGCTACAAATACTGTCAGTTTTAATGCCAACAGTAGATTATTCCCTAAACTTCTGATTTTTCTTACAAGCATTGTAATAATAAACTCAGATGTTCAGGGAATGAGCCTTTGTTTCTTGATTTATTATGCTTACGACTGTTTGTGAATTTATAACAGAATTCATTTCTGATGAATGAACTTCAACTATAAAATGATTGTATATATGTCCTGTGCCAAACATAGACATTGCAGGTATAAAGGTGAAAAGGCACAAACCCAGTCTTCATGAAAGCTTACAGTTGAGTTGAAGGAGTGAAATCAATTAACATATAGGCAAAACCTGTGTACTACATAGAGGATAGTAAATGATAATACTGTAGAAAGTATGGCTACATAAAGTACTGGAAAAGACCACAGAAAGGGTATTGGAATTGAAGCCTGATATTGGTGATGGAGTGGGGGATGTGAAGTTTGTAAGAAGTGATATTTGTTGAAGTGCTTAAAGCTCCTGGTATGGGGATGAATTCACATTTGAATTGAAGGACAAAGGCAACACAAGAGCTCCCTTGTTCCCAATCCAGGAAAAATATGAGAAATTGGGAAAAGCTGAGAATAGTGAATGGGAACAAAAAAGCAAGATAATGCATCATCCTCTAAGCCATGTGGTGGTATAGATTTTATTAAGGCAGACTTCAGAGGGATTTTTCAGGGATGTAATTTCTTCACGTGAGTCTGTACATCTTCTACCAGACATCCATCAAAAGTAGTTTTAGGCCAATGATTGTGAGTTTTGAGGGCTACTAAAGGCTCTTATTGTCAAAACCTGTGTTGTAACTATTCCAGTCTACCACCAATGGCTTTCATCAGCTTATACAGCAGAAGGAGAGGAAAGATGACATCACGTGGTTCTGCTTTAATCCATGTGTGATTGCAAGATATCAAGAAGTCAAAGATGATCTTAAAAGTGATTGGTCCTGTGTCTGCTGTCACAACATAATGACACACACCCCAGGGTGAGTCATTTAGATTAATGAACTTAATTTTTATTGGAGGAGACAAGACCGGGACTCCTCCCTTCCATTACTGACTTTGTAGTTTTAGGGAAATGACTTAATTTTCTGATTAGTTTGTTCTTCATATATGAAAAGAGCATGATAATAACTAAGCTTTATAGCTTTGATAACTGAAATATGTAAAGGACCTATATTACTAGTGCAGAGTGAAAGATAAACTCTTTGAGATGTGATGGACTTTGGATTTTAGATGAGATGTATTTTGGAATATAGATTCTTTTTTGAGGCAGGGAATAGCAAATATATAATGAGGTCTCCTGAGGATGGGACCCAAGTTTAAATAAAAAGTTCATTTGTGCTCTACAAAATCTTTTGTTGTTTTTTTAATACGGGGTATCAAATCTAGGGCCTTGGTATGCTGGGTAATCACTATATCACAGGGATCAATCCCTAGCCTTTCGGATACATATTATAGAAATAGCCTTATGGTAATCTGATGCAGTATTTTCGGTGTACCTGTCAGCTGTACTTAACTGTGATTGCTTTGAATACTCTTGAACTTAGTGCGGTTGTGATTACCTGAGCAAGACCTGCATAAAATTAGGCCTATCAGCATTTCCTCACGGGTGGGAGCAGGCCGTGTGAGGACCCATGTCGTCCTGAGGGGTTGATGGTAGCTCACAGTTACTTGCAGGGGGGCTGTCACCTTCATCAGTGATTTGGCAATTGAAATGTCGCCCATGTCCCAGTGAAGGACATTCCACCCACATTCACATAAGCAACCCTAAGAAACTTGGCGGACCCTCCCCCCACTGCAAAGGCATGAAAGATTGAGTGGGCTTTTCTGGAAGAAAAAGGTTTCTCAGAAGAGGGAGCAGGGATGAGTTGGGTTAAGAATGGCTGAATGAAGTAAATTATATTTATGTATGAAACTGTCCAAGAACAAATTTGAGTTTGAACCAGTTCAAGTTTTATATTTGAATTAGGAATGCTTAGTCTGTTTATTACTGGACTTTTATAATTCTATATGCTGCTTACTTGAAAGTACTTTTCTCCTTTTTATTTTTAATTCAAAGCACATCTATACACTCTCCAATGAAGATTGCTAGGAACCTTACCCACTCATTACAAGTACTAGCTCTGGTGAGCTCCTGGTATCTTCTTTCTTAGGTATCAGGACCAAGATAAGTACTTGCTTCTTCCCATTGTCATAAACATTTAACTACACTTAGTCTTCAGTTTCACAGAGGAAGAAGGGAACATCTTTGGTGCTACCCATTTAAAATCCCTTCCAGAGTCTTCTATCTCAGCAGGGGGCAATAGTTTTAAAGGATTTTGTTCTTGGGATAAGTAGATTTGGTACCACTGATCTCTATGTCTCTAGGTTTTAGCCTATAGATGTTTCTAAAACATCTGTTCTGGGTGCTTCATATATCCTTTCAAAAACATTTTTACTTCTAGTATTTTCCTATATATATGTTACACAAAATCCTAGGGCTCCCTCTGATATTTGGATATGGGTCTATCATGTACTTTGGTCACATTCACCTCATTTTCTATCTCTTGCTGGTCTTCCCTTTCTAGTGTTCTTTCTATTAGGAAGGGAAGGGAGAAATGATGTAATTATAATCTCAAAGATAAAAGAAAAAAATCTAGAAAAAATACATTCTCCATATGAAAGAAAACAGGAGATATTTATCTTTCTGACTCTGGCTTATTTTACATGACATGTTCTGCAAATGAAATAATAGTTTCATTATTTTATACTACTGACCCAAACTCCACTGTGTATAAAGGCCATGTTTTTATCCATTCATTTGTTGGACATTTAGGCTGATTTCATAACTTGGCTATTGTACCACAATGAGCATAGATTAAACCAAAAATTACTTCCAGATTTAAGAGTTTTGTAAGGTTGCTCCTCTTTTTAAAGATTTATTTTATTTTTAATCATATGCATATGTGTGTGTCTATGTAGAGGGAATGTGTATATGTGAGTATAGGTGATTACAGAATCCTAAAAACTCCAGATTCCCTAGACTTACAGGCTCTTGTAAAGGGCCTTGTGAGAATGGGTGCTGGGAACCAAACTGATGTCTTCTGGAAAAGCACTATGCATCCCTAACCACCAAGCAATCTCTCCAGCCCCCTTAAGTTACTTCTTTCCATAGGAAATGTGGGCAGCACAAGTCAGTTTATAAACTTTCTCCAATAGTTACAACCTTTCCTTGTCATGCTTAATTTTACTTATATTTTTGTTTCATCATTTCCATATCCTGAAACTCTATAGACTTCTTGTCACATTCATCTTTCTGAAGTGAATTACCAGGACTTTGAATTCTTGAATTGGGAAGGCCACATACATTGTCTGTTTGTAATCAAACATTTGTCTAACTGGAAGAACTTCCTAGGGTCAAATTAATCTTATCAAAGGCTTAAACACACTTTGAATATTTCAGTCTTTGATTTGAGTTGCCCAGGACTGGGACTAAATTGTGCATAGTTGCTTAGAAGAGATGTATTTGCATCACTAATTCGGGTCTTAAAATGTCTAGATTCTCTTGTTTCTAACTTCTTCAGGCAAAATGATGGTTTATCTCTTAAAACACTTTGGTTTTGTCATGCTTTGTCAAAGGCAACCAATGACAACCAAACAACATTAACAATGCTGACATTCGCAAAGCCCTTTGGGTAAAGTTCTAACATACATATTTACCATCTAAGCTATTTTAGCATTGCATACAACAAGCTTACATTATATATTGTGAGTGGCCACTGTTCAAGCTGAACCAATACTTCTCTCAACGTGAATACCAATTTCCAAAGTAAAACACATGTTTTCAGAGCTTTATGAAGCCTGACTTTTAACAATAGGTTTTTGTACTGGCCAACTTTTCTGAAGTAAAAGAATAACCCCACAATTTCAGTGGTTTATACTTTAATTCTTCTCTTTCACCCATGCTAATGACATGTGACTGATGTGGTCTGGTTGCTCTGTTCCCTTCTCAGCTGCATTCCATGACCTAGACTGTAGAGATCCCGCTACAGGGGATGTGCCAATTCTCATTTTTGAAGAAAAATGAGACGAGTACAAATTCAAGGAAGAAGAAAGCATTTTCCCACAGAATGCAGAAGTTGAAGGTTTGCAAAGAAAATGCAATGTGCTACCCAAACCAAGCTGACTTCTTTTTACTCTCCTCTAAATTGGGCAGTTGTTTCCTCATGGATCTTTCTCAATATTTCATATAATTGAGATGAGTGAAAATAATAAAGCTACCAGGTTTTCCAAACTCCATGTTAACTTTAAGAATTTATAAGTATTGTCACTGATGTGTTGGATACTATCATACCTATTCTGTAAAAATAGAGAAGTGAACTATTAACAATGTAACATATGTTCTGTGGTATGAAGTGAAAACAAAATGTGGACATAGGAGGTGTGACAATAGAAGTTATGTGCCTCTCTCTCTCTCTCTCTCTCTCTCTCTCTCTCTCTCTCTCTCTCTCTCTCTCTCTCTCTCTCTGTGTGTGTGTGTGTGTGTGTTATCTATGAATATGGGGTGTGTGTGTGTGTGTGTGTGTGTGTGTGTGTGTGTGTGTGTGTGGCTATGTACATCTATGAGCACACAGAAACCAGAGGAGGGTATTGGGTGTCCTGTCCTATCACTCTCCAGTTTATTCCTTTGTAATAGGATTTTTTTTTAACCAAACCCAGTGCTATGCCGGTGGTCATCAAGCTCCAGTGTACTCAGAGCCCCTAAGTCATGTTTCTAACCACTTTACAACTGCTTGCCAAAGTGTAGCCATTCAAAAAAATGGGCACCAGTTGGAAATTATTACAGAAATAGTAACAATATGGGATATATTGATAAAACATCCTATGAAAGGTAATATTAAAATCCAAGGACATTTCTCAAAAATGTGAGGCTGTCATCATCATCATCATCATCATCATCATCATCATCATCATCATCATCATCACTGTGTAAGTGATCTATGGGTCAGAATAGACCGAAAGCTTTTGGGCCAAGTATTTTTACCCACTGAGCCATATCCAAGCTCAGAATCATGAGATGATTTTAAGAAATGTTGGATGATGTTGTTAGAAATGAACAGGCTTGTCCATCTACAAAGCTCCTTCCTCTTGCAAAAGGACAAGTAGCTGTACCTCCTAGGCTAAAGCGTTTGTAGTTATGAGAGAGGCATCTGGACCAGGAAAAACAATAGTAAAGAAGGGAAAAGACTGCCAATGATTTTATAGCTATATTATTCAGTAAACCAGCTAGATTGTTGTCCTTTTAGCCAACTATTGCCTGCAACCCTTGTTTCTACATTTAATTATTTATGTTTCTTTGATAGGAAATAATTGCTTAGTTAATCAAGTACTGCTTTAAAGAAATAGAACAATCTGTTTTGATTCTTTTGTTCAGGGGGGAAAATCTCAGATAAATGGCATTTTCACTGCTCTCAATGTCTATTTGTAAATTTCAGTCTATTCTAAGTGAAAGCAAGTGCTTAAATGCACCATCAAATTGAAGATAGACCCTCAGGAAAAGTGGTCTCATTTACATGCAGCTTGTAGTGCTTTTTGTAAGAACATGTTTGACTTTGCACTTTTCCTTGATAGCAAATGGGAACAGAATAAATGTAGTGTGCAGAATTCACTTGACAGCTTAAAAACCTTAATAGCATTTGGATTCTTTTTATGTTATATATTCCTAACAATGCAAATTTTCAGAGAGTAAAATTTCTGCTATTTTAAAGAAGGACACTTGCATGATTTCAGAGAAGAAAAAGTACTTCAGGTGACATATAGAGTATTGTAAAGCTATTTTGAAATAAAAGATCTCTGTATGTAGTTCTCACTCAGTTACATTGAATTAGAAATTGATTATTTGAAACGGTGCATACTGAAAGTGGAAATAAGAGTTTTTTTTTTTTTAAGGATCACTGTCTTGCTGTATAGAAAACTCTTAAGGATCATATAAGGAAATAAAATACGATGGCATTTTCTCTGTTAAAGGTAAATCTATACAGCATCTCTTATCTAAATAATTTACAGTCAGAAGAAAGAGTAGTCCTATTTGAAGATGTGCCGAATGACCTTAAGGGAACTCTGGCTTATTGTCATGAAATAGTTACAAGAATCAACTCAGCGTAAATTCAAATCCTCGCTGCCATTGCAACCTAAAGACACTGGCGTGAAATCCTATCATTTTATGTAAATTCTCTTGATTAACTTACAAAACCAGATGTCACAATGCGGCAGGCACGCGGCCTGCCTCTAGGTATAGGGTGAGCACAGCCGAGCTTGTCAGGGTTCTTGTCCACCTCAGCCTTTGCTTGAACATCTTTTAGCTCCTTCCACAGATGCTGACTTTATGTAGCTCTTGCACGCTCCTGGAGAATGGAAGGGTCACTGAAATATTTTTTAAAAATTGATTTTTCGGGCTGGAGAGATGGCTCAGAGGTTAAGAGCACTGGCTGTTCTTCCAGAGGTCATGAGTTCAATTCCCAGCAAACATATGGTGGCTCACAACCATCTGTAATAAGATCTGGTGCCCTCTTCTGGCCTGCTGTATACATAATAAATAAATCTTTTTTAAAAAAATTGATTTTTTAAGCCACCTGAATTCTTTTTGGACTAAGAAGTATGAAGGACAGGTCTCCATAGCTTCTTTTACAACTAAATAAATAGTCTGGCTTTGGGCTTCCACAATAGTTTCTGTTAATTCTAACTTCTTCATTATCAGTGGTTCTCAACCTTCCTAACTTGGTGGTCCTTTCATACAGTTCCTCAAGTTGTGGTGACCCCAACCATAAAATTATTTCATTGCTGCTTCTTAATTGTCATTTTGCTACTGTTATGAATCATGATGTAAACATCTGATACACAGGATATCTGATATGTGACCTCCAAAGGTGTTGCATCACATAGGTTGAGAACTGCTGTTTTTTTTTAAGTAAGTATTTTGTTTATATTTTTTACAACCTGACCACTGTTTCCTCTCTCTCCTTTCAGTCCCTCCCTCCATCTCTCCTTGACCACCCCATCCACTCCTCCGTTTCTTTTTAGAGGAGGGCAGGCTTCCCATGGATATCAACCAAACATGGCATATCAAGTTGAAGGTTGGACAAGGCAATCCAGTATGAGGATAAGAGTCCTAAAAGCTGGAAAAAGAGTAAGAGACAGTCCCTGTTCCCTCTGTTAGAAGTTCCACAGAAGACCAAATTGTGTAATTGTAACGTATATGTGAGGGCCTAGGTCAGTCCCAGGTAGGCTCCCTGGTGTTGGAGAATCACTGTTCTTTATCAGTTTTGTATTTCTACCAGAATTTACTGGTAGCATATTTACTTTTGACCACCTCACTGTAAGGGATTGCCCCAAACATTTTCTCCAAAAAAACGAAATGTTCTTCAAGTTGATAGTAGCATTATTCTGGTTTGCTTTGGTTAAATACATTTGAAACGATTCCCCTGGAATCGTATCTGATCCTATAGCAGGAATGAGATGAAGAATTGTCCTGAATTGTGATGGTTTGAGTGTAATTGGCCCCAATAATTCCACAGCAAGGGGCACTATTAGGAGGTGTAGCCTTGTTGAAGTATGTGTGGCCTTATTGGAGGAAGTATGTCACTGTGGGGGCAGGCTTTGAGATCTCTTTGGCTCAAGCTTCGTTCAGTATAACAGACAGTCCACTTTTTGTGGCCTTCTGATCAAGATGTAACCAGCACCTCATCTGCTTGCATGCCATCATGCTCCCTGCCATGATAATAATGGACGGAACCTCTAAACTGTAAGCTACCACCTCAATTAAATGTTTTTCTTTATAAGCGTTGCTGTGGTCATGGTGTCTCTTCACAGAGATAAAAACACTAAGACACAGATCATCTCGTATCATTTCTATAGTACAATGTTCTTAGAGTTAACCATTTGGAATGATGAAAAAAAACAATTATGACAATATGTGTGTTTTCATAAACTCTCCTTTTTGTAAATCATTACTATCATTGTCCAAAATCTAGGGTCAGAGAGCACCAGAGAAATCCCAGATTCTTGTGTCCCTAAGTAAGGAATTGAGCAGAGACATACAATAGCAGCAGATCCAGGGATAGTTTATTAAGAGAGTGTATTTCCAAGGTGGGAAAAGTGGGGTGGAGAAGAGAGGAAGAAGAAAAGTTCAGCAGCTCAGTCAGCCCAGTGCACAAAAGATGAGGGCTTTCATGTCTCCTGAGAATGATGGTGCGGCTCATCACATGAATCAGGATCGTCTCTGCATATCCTACCTATTACATGTAATTCTGCATGCAACTTTGTATATAAGAAGTCTCCATAGCATTTTCAGTCTCCATCCAAGGGCATGTATATATACACACATATAAATATAAATAAATACACCACACACACACACACACACACACACACACACACACACACACACACACACACTTTATATGTATGAATGTTTTGCCTGAATGTATGTCTGTGCACCTTGTGCACACTTGGTCAGAAGAGGCATCAGATTCCCTGGAACTGGAGTTACAGATTAATTGCAAGTCACTATGTGGGTGCTAGGACTCAAACTTAGGTCCTCAACAAGAACAACAAGTGCTCTTAACCATGGACTTGTCTCTCCAGCTGCAGAAGGGTTTGTATATTAGCATCCTAATGAGCCCTAGGTAACTTTCAGATGCCCCAGAACATCTTTGCATGTGTACCAGTGGCTTGAACGGGCCTGGGAGTGGGAAGGTTTAGTCTTCCCTTTTTGTCAACTCAATGTTCTTAAGTGCTAATTAGCAGTCTTGGTGAGAAGCTTAGCTGACCTCACTCTCTGCCCTGTTTGCTTGCCTCACTTGCAAATGAACTATAGTTGTAAGGAGTTACATAGGAGATTTTAAATAGCTTCAATTTACTTTCCTTCAATAGTATCAACTTGCAAAATTATAGTACCAGATCACAACCAGGATATCCACAGGGATAAGTTCCCTCCAATACTCAAGTTGACACTCTTTTTCTTTGATTATTATTGCTGCATATATGTGTATGTAAATATATAGGTATAGAGGCACATACGAAACAATATGTAATATGTGTGTATGCATAAATATTTATAAGTGCAAACAGCTGAGTCCAATTTGGTGCATGCATGTAAGTATGGCTCTAGGTCTGGCCACTCTGCATTGCACAACGAGTAAGGGGGTTCATCCCTGAGAAAGGCAAATTCCCTTTCTCCCATAAGTCATTAGTTGTCTGTAGTTTGAATCTTCAATACCTACATAAAAAGCTTGGCATGGCTGTGCCCGCATGGCTGTGCCTGCTAGTAACATCAACATTAAGGAGCAGATTTGGGCACATATCGGAATCTTAACAGCCTCTAATTCTCTAAGAGACCTTGTCCAAAGGCACTAGGACAGACAAGAGCATCAGATACTGTGCTCTGGCCTCCCTACATGTGTGCACACACACCACACATACATATCACCTGTCCATAACACACACACATAGAAGAAGTGGTATGGAAATCAGAGGTCCATCTCTGATGTTGGCACTCGGCTTTCCCCTTGTTTTGAGACAGGGTCTCTTTACTGTTCACTGCTGCATTCACTTGCTTGCTAATCATCAAACTTCTGGAAACTTCCTTTTTCCACATCTCATCTTACTATAGGAGCACAGGGACTATAGACAAGTGCTGCTAGACCCAACTTTGTGTGGATGTGAGGAAGTCTAGCTCAGATCTTCATGGTTGTTCTGCAATCACTTCATGCACCAAACCATGTCAGCCTACATTCCATCTTGTTCTTTCAATGTTATTTTTCGGTGTATTATTTTGTGCTTTTAACAGTGTTTATCCCCACAATGAGATAGAGATAGAACATAAAAGTCATGTTTTATCATTATAGGATAGTAAAATCTTACTTTGATTTTTAGCCTGTGAATCTCCCCCACCAAAAGAACAATTATTTCAAACTCTATCTGCTATGTGCTTTGAGCTATATGACAGGAAATGGTGTAATATTTGCTTCCATCGTCAAATATCATAATTTAGTGTAGCTACCCTTATTTTTTTGTGTATTTGGTGGTCCTTCCTGTTACGGTTCCAAGCATTCTGCTATTCTTTTGTTTTTGTTAGGAAAAGTTCTTTGAGGCATATTCCTAGCTACTTCTGCTGGTGGCAAATTCCTTAGTTTCCTGAGGTCAGATACGTTTTCATTTCTCCCTTTTGCCTGTGAGAATGTTTCCCCAAACCAGAATTTGTGTCTGACGACATTTTTTTAATCACTTGGAAAATCATGTCAATTTTGGTATAGTATCTACCATCACTGGAATTTATGCCCTTTTCTTATTTTCGTTTTAGGGCTGAGGATATATATATATATATATATCTCCCAACTCATGGTTGCTTTGAAGACTTTTCTTTGGTTTCAGTATTTTTTTAGGTGTATAAATTAATTAATTCATTAAAATTTTTTTTTTTTGAGACAAGGTTACTTTGTGTAGACCTGGATGTCCTGGAACTTACTTTGTAAACCAGGCTGTCAATGAACTCACAGAGATCCTCCTGCTTGAGTGCTAGGATTAAAGTTGTACACTACCATCAACCAGCTTTATTTCAGAGGCTTTTTGTTTGTTTTTGTTTTTGTTTTTTGTTTGTTTTTTTTTTGTTGTTGTTGTTGTTTTCGAGACAAGGTTTCTCTGTGTAGTTTTGGTGCTGTCCTGGATCTCTAGCTCTGTAGACCAGGCTGGCCTCGAACTCACAGAGATCTGCCTGGCTCTGCCTCCTGAGTGCTGGGATTAAAGGTGTGCGCCACCATCATCCAGCTTATTTCAGTTTTTAACAATTTAATTATGTGTATCTTGCAGTATTTTTTTGTGTTTATCTTGCTTGGATTTTGTGCTGCTTATTTAGATTGGAGGACTGTTCCTTACCAATTTCAGAAAGTTTTCTGTTATATCTTCCGAGCAATTGATCAGCCTCTTATCTTTCTCTTGCATTTGTGAAACTGTATTGACATACATATTAGATTGCTTTATACAGCAGACCTCGACTCTCAACTGATTCTCAGCATATCCCACCCCACCCCCCTCTTTGTTTTTTTTTTTTTTTTTTTTGACCCAGGTTCTTTTCCAATAGTCATGGCTTTCCTGGAACTCACTGTCAACCAGGCTCATCTGGGAAGGAACTCAGAGATTTCACACCATGCCTAGCAAGACGTTTTCTTTTGGTGGTCAGAATGAATACATTTTCCATTCACAAATCTGCCTCCTGTCTCTGTTGTTCTACTGCTGAACTCCATATTCTTTCCGTTCCTATGACTGTCACCTATGTTATTCCTATTTGGTGACATTTTTGTATAATTTATTTGTTTGCATTTCGTTTGGTTGCTGTAAAGGAATTCTTGATTACTTGTTTAGCTGTCCTAATGTCTTTGTTATATCATTCCAAAGTCTGATTCATCTCAGTACATGTGAAAATTGATTCTATGTTGTCATTTATGTTGTATCCTTACTTGTTTTTCATTTGATTTCTGTTTTCCAATTATACAATTTTGCTTTTTTTTTTTTTTTTTTTTTGGTGCATTATGCCTCTAGCTTGTATCCTCGGCATTTTGAGGTTCTGAGGTTACCCGTGGTTCTACGTAAATCTTCTATGTTAGTTAGGCAATGCTCCCTTTAGATTTACTGGTAGTACACAGCCTAATTGTTGTGTTAGAATCTCTACTTACTTTTCTGAGCTCTTGCCATGTTAGTCTGGTCCTGCTTCATTTTTTTGCTGGTTCTCCTGAGTGCTTGCTGGACCACTCTGGCTCTGCCTCATAGGCAGAATGTGCTTCTCTGTGCTTCCCACTGTTAGACTGTGTGTGGGGTATCCAGACATGGAGGGCAGAAAGTACATTTCCTCTTCTGTTCTTTGACTGTTCTGTGACACTGAAACCCTCTGTTTACCTTTACTATTTTCTTCCTCTCCTGTCAATGGATGATGTAAATGGTGTTTAATAAGTAATGTGAAAAAACTAAGGTCACTCAAGGGAAAATAGTGTACTTAGGTGACATTTGGAAAGAGGCCAGGATCAAGTGGGGAAGATCTCCTTAGGAAGTACTTCTTTAGGAAGAAGATCTAAGGAAGTACGGCTACATTAGTTTCTGAGTACTAGGTTATTTCAAAAGCTGTTAATGAAGTCTGGGAGTGATCAGTACCTGAGCTTAGTTAATTAGCATGCATGCTTTTCCATCAATAAGAGAATTTTTTAAAAGTAGAGCCCATGATTTCACCAAAAGGCAAAACTAGATTCCAAGTTATATCTTTTAGGCCATTCATGAATGACATCCAATTAAATATCAGATCCTAATCTGGTCACCATTGTTGACCAGATCCTAATGTTATTGAATCTTCAGTTTTAAAATTGTAGGCTCAGCCATCCAAGAAAACCTACACAAACAAAAATGTGATAGCACAGAGTGGTTTTTGAAAATTACAGCTTCAACAGGGCCAAATACGGCCCACATCTCAATTTCAAGTGTTGCCTATTGCTGTTTTCCTGTTACAACATCAGAATCGAGCAGTTGACAGGGAAACTTTATAGTATGTGGAGCAAAAATGATCAGTTACTCAGTATTTGTCAAGAGGAAAGAAGCTGACCTTTGTCATAGAGACAATTAATTTCATTGACTAATTGAATCATCCAATACTTCAATAATCACATTTTAATTGTATATCAATAGACTTAGTTCATATGGCAGATAATTTCTCCATATTTTAACAAAAGCAAAGGTTATCATTGGTTTTGCTTAATTTTAGAATCTGCTGCAGTATTCCAGAAAGAATAGGAATATAAAATTGTAGACAAACCTTTCTCACAGAATCTTGATTTGGGGTTTTGCTGAGTACCATATCCTGAAAGATAAATTGGGCAAAGCACATGACCATAGTATTGAAGTTTTAAATGCATGCATATTAAACAAACCAAACTCAGTTCAATCAAATTGATAAGATTATTGAATTCTGAAGACACTGGAGACAACATTATGCATTCTTAAAACAAACACAAAGGAAAACAAAACAAATTATTTTGATTAAAAACTATGGAGAAATGACTGAATCTATCTGCCTCCCGAGGTAGACTGGTAGGGAAAATAATGATAATTCTGGAAGAAACTAAAACTAGAAAAGGGAATACTTGAGAATTTCTGTTTTGTTGGTATATTATTGATGACAAGTCTTTTGCATAATTAAAGTGTGGTTCAATGCTTCCAAAAGGTCATCTTAACTGTCACCATTACAATCCATGTATTTAATTTAGCAAAACCACCTGTTTTAAGTATCTTAGGAGTTGTCATTTAGGAGGCAGTCATATAGAGGTCCCTGTCTACCTGAGATCTGTTTCTATGCCTGGAAGGCAAACACTTTCATTAACTACCCCTGATCTTATTTTAAGCAAAGGGCATACTGATGACATCAGTAATCACTAACTACCCTAAATAAAAGCATCCTCTGGGTCACAGGGCTTAACTCTGAGTCATTAGACTTTTGTACCAAATAAGCTCTAACTTGTCACATGCCACGAAATAATCTCTTGCCTCTAGGCATTATGGATCTTTAAAAGAACCTGAATTCTGACTGAACAGTGTAATGTATAGTGCTCAAACTTAGATTTTAAGAGGAGATTCTTTCACTGAGGAGTGCAAAATTTCATTTTATTTTTAAATTTATGATGTCACTAGGCCTTATGTGGGGTCAGACTTGACTCTTTTATCCTTCTAATTGCTGGAGTGGATGAAATATATTTTCTGAATTCTGAATCTTTAGTTGGAAGCAAATACTCGAAGCAAAAGTATAATAATAATAAAAAAACAATAAGCCTGTTTCTTTGTAGATCTCTTGTAGGCGTGGAGAAGAGCAAATGAACCATGAAGAGGAGGCTTGTAGTGAAGGCTTAAGGAAGTCTTCAATAGAATAAAGTCATTGATGTCAGGGAGGCTAGTGACAGCTGTGATAGGAAACAAGAAGGGTAACCAAGTATAGAGACCCACAGAGGTTTCCTAGTGAGAACCTACTTGGGGTCAGAGAATCTGAGCTTGCTTCACTCAGCAGGGCTGCATAAGGAGATGATTTGACCACTGGTGTGGTTACCAGGTGTTTGGAAGGGTCTATACTCGGCTGTGTGGTGTGCTTTGATCTGGGGGGGGGGTCTTTTGTCCTGCCCCTTGGTATTGTTATAAAAAGTCCTTTTGAAGAGGAAGAAGGGACCACTGGGTTTTGATCCAGGTCCTCTCGAAGCTATCCTGTGTTTCTGTCTTTCTACTCTGCACTATCTATCTAAAAGTTTCTTATCCCTCTCTCCTCCTCATAGGAACCCTTTTAAAAGGTGGGAACTGGCTTCCCACAACTGAGCTTAAGGGTTAAGTGAGTACTTCCTCCTGAAGAAGGGTGCTTTAGAGTAATTTTTCCCCCTAATATCAGGTGGGAGATACCCTCACAAATTCTGCTGTGGGATGGTCTTTCTGTATGCTGTGAATATGTGTTGCTACTCTTGGTTAATAAAGAAGCTGTTTTGGCCTATGGTAAGGCTGAATAATAGCCAGGCAGAAAATCCAAGAGAGATACAGGGAGAAGAGGTTGGAGTCAGGGCAGCCGCCCACCCACCGCAGAAGGAGCAACATGCCAGCAGACCAGTAACGTCACAGCCACATGGCAATATATAGATTAATAGAAATGGGTTAATTTAAGGTGAAAGAGCTAGCTAGCAAGAAGCCTGAGCCATAGATCAAACAGTTTGTAATTAATATTAAGCCTTAAATGATTTTTTTTATAAGCAGCTGTGGGATCACAGGATAGAGAAGTGTCCGGCTACAAAATTCTCATATAAAAACGTAACCTCGCAGTTTTCCAAGGTTCTTGTATACCCGCAGTTAATCAAAATAATCAACTCAAAATTATCCTTATATCCAAAACGCAAAGGATGGAGGGCCATATTTTGGTTGCTGCTACTGCTTACATATCATTTTTATTCTTTTCTTCCCTAAAAATGTCAAGTGTGAATCTTTTACTATCAGATTGCACTATACAATTAAGGCTGGCAGGAGCAGTGAATATAAATTTAAGATGCACAGTTAAATTCAGATTTCAGAGAAATGCTTTTTTAAATATTGGTATCTGTCAAACAAACACATTGTTTATTTGAAATTCAGATTAAATGGGTTCCTCCACTTAACTCATTCATTTGGTGTTATATAAAGGGAGTGCCAACTTGTGTGGAAGACTTTAACTCCTGTGTTTCTCTTATAATTTATCTTGCAATTCTCTCTAGCGATTGTGGGAGCCCATTTTCAGGTTTCCTAGTAGCTTTACCCAGGAGGTCTGTATAGAGAGTATAATTGGACCCAGGGCCTGAGTGCTGGTGTCTGAGATGGTCTGCACTTGGCTGTACTGGGGGAAGGTCTTTCGCTCCTCCTCGAGGCCTGATGGATTAGGATCCAGGCCCTCTTGAGGCTATCCTGTGTTTTCTATCTGTTTCTCTCCCCGTTTTCACTTCTATTTAATATTTACAGCCACTTCTACCCAAGAGTACTCTGGGGAAATGTGGGGCTGGTGGGTAGCCCCCACAACAAGTGATGTTCTTGGCAATTTTGCTGATCTCACAGATGATTTTAACAGTAGATTGTCCTCTAAGTTATTGACTTCTGCCCTGATTTTACTTTCCACCCAGCTTCATCTTTTGACCATACGTTATATTTCCCCATTACTAATTGTGATGGCTATTCTTGGTTGTCAACCTGGCTACATCAGGAATGAAAACCCCAAAATGGAGGGCACACCTACGAGGGATTTTTTTTTTTCTTAATTTGAAGTAAGAAGGTCCACTTCTAATCTGGATCTTGGAGTTATGGAGACATATACCATTAGTCAGGATTTTGATTTAATCTGGGCCATACCTTCTGCTGGAAGCCTGTATAAAGACATGGAAGAAGGAAGCTTTTGTTTTATGCCTTCTTGCCATTGCCTTGCTGGCAAAACCACTCCCTTACTGGCATTAGAGTCTACTTCTTTGGGATTCCAGCATATACTGAAGGCCAGCTGAGTCATCCAGCTTCATGGACTGAGTAACTACTGGATTCTTGGACATTCTGTTCAGAGCCAGTCCTTGTTGGTTTAGCTGAACTGCAGCCTGTAAGTCATTCTAATAGATCGTTGATCATTTTGTGTGTGTGTGTGTGTGTGTGTGTGTGTGTGTGTGTGTGTATGTATTAATTCTATAAGTTCTGTTACTCTAGAGAACCTTGACTAATATACTAACTGATACAATAATTCTTTTATTTCAATCTCAATCATTTGCTCTGATTCTATCTTATCTTCTAAAATTTCAATTCATTGCCTTTTATAATGATTTGTACAATTATTCCATATCACTAATAGCTAAATAAATTGATTTCATGATCTTTGAACCCTTTCCCCATCCCTCTCATATTCTGACCTATTTGCATTTTCAACAGATCTTCCTTCCTCCCTTTCCTCCATCCCCCCGCCCCAGGCTTACCTTAAATTCACAGTTTTCATTCTTTAGCCTTCCTAGCATTGGAATCTTCTTTAATATTTTGTGGTAGGCTCTTTCTAAGTAGCCCTGGTTGCTCCCAAATTCACAGTCCTCTTGATCTCAATTTCTGTGTCCTGGATTATAAGCACACACTACCACTTCTAGCTCAGCTTAAAAGTACGGTTTATTATCATAACCACTCTTCCTCTGTGCTTATCTTCAGTGATTTGGTTTCCTTTGGCTGACTGTACTTGCTAGTAAAATGCTAGCTCAAAATAAATACCTACACACTCCAATCTACATCACCAAGCAAACTGTGCTTCTTAAAAGTTCAAATATTAAAATGGTCTCAGTGTAGTTCATGGCCACTAATCCCAAGTGGATATGTATAGACTGCTATCATGGTTTCCTCATCCATTTCCTGTCCTAGAAAACTGTTACTACCTCCTCTTTTCTTCTCAAACTTTCCAACTGCTGCAGTAATCTCCTGATATACCCTGTGAATAAAGGATGTGTTTATGTTGGAAGAATGAGGCCCATAGGTAGGAAACACCTGCTTGTTAGCAGACAGCTGTAGTGTTTCACCTCTTTTCTCCTCCAAAGATCCCAAATCTCTTCAGTATTTTCCTGTCACTAGCTTCTCACTAGGGCTTAGTCTTTTATCCAATGTATTTACTTTTTAGATGGCTTCAATAAGAATTTGAGAGTCATCTATGCCCCCAAGGGTCCTTAGCTTTGTATCTCCAGCCTGATAATCTCCTTAAAACTCTAATTTCCTCCCTTTGATGCTTATTAAAATGTTCCTTAAGTCAATTCTTCTCTTGCTCTTAACTCCCTAGTTAACGGTTGTATAATCCTTTGTGACTTACTTTGTGGGAGAAATCAGGATATTCTTAAGATTACTCTTTCTGATTCCCCCAGCCCCCTACCACAAATGTCTTAGAGGTTCAACCAGACGAACCATCTGCACAACTACTGTCTGGGGAAGTGGAGACTGTTCTTATAACCTACCCCTCTCTTCCTTTCCCACTCTCCTTCCCCTCCCCTTCCTTTGCTGTTACTAGACTAGAACTTTCCTCAGAATTATAAGGAATTCCACTCTTGTCTGAGTGTGGAAAACATTGATTCCAAGTTTCTACTATGTACAGGTCTAGTCTACCCACCAGAGCCAACCTTAATTCTCAACATTTATTAAAATTTAGAATTTCAGATTATTTTCCTTATTTTCTTATAGGCATTCTTACTAACCTAAAAAGATAATAGTAAAACCTAATTTAGATTTTCTGGATATTTATAAACATCTAGATTGCAATATTTCTGAAACTGAAAAATTCTTTGTACCCCTCTTAATTTTAATTACATGATGTTGATAATTTAAAAATTAGAAATGTTTATTTTATATTTAACCATCTGCTGTTATTGTCACCGTATGCATTATAAATGGAAGCAAATGACAAAAAGGTTTTATAGATCTTTCATTATAATTTAATTTTATTTATTATGCCTCTATTAATTATTTTTATTTGGTGTGCAGAGTACTGAGTATCATTATGGAATTTTTATGCATATATATCATTAAATTTGTTCTCATTCATTCCCCACTGGCTTCACCAGCCCAGCTAGAATTTAATTAGAGTAATTAATGAGCATTTAAGCCTGGCCATATAGAGGGATATGTATTAGTTTTCAAGGGAGGTTTGATTGAGTCTAGTCTAGAAAAATATGGACAGAGATAGACTAAGATAAAGAGTTAGCCACAAAAGTATTGCCAATGCCCCTGAAAAAATGAACTAGCTTTGGTTATGTAGAGCATGGAAACATTTATTTCAGTCATGGAAGCTCAATGCGGGTGACAACTGAATTGGAAGCTCACCTTATACTTGGAATAAAGTTCTTTAACTCATACAGGTTGTCCAATACATCCTTGCCCACCACTGCAAAGTACAGGCTGCTCAAATGTGACAGCAGCCTCTAATGTAATTTACCATATTGTGTTCATGTCATGATGCCTACTTATAGAAAAATGATAGGATCTTCTTGTTTACATGATAAAGCTCCACACTATGAAGTAGCTCATAGAAAAGGATCTTTACAAAATGCTGGATTCTTTTTCCAATTTAGGTGTTTCTTTTATCCCCTCTGACAAAAGGCATTTGGATTTTGCATAGAGAAGCTGAGAGTTAACGTGCAATATAATCAATAAACATAGCAGCACCATTTTGGGGGTCAACACTATTGTGTTTTTGTTTCCCCAAAGTTTTAGCTTGTTGAATTAAAGTCTTGATGTTTCCCCAAGTCATCAGATTACTCTTCCTCTTGGGACATCTCTTGATGGGTTGGTTTGTCATCTGCCTTCAGATGTTTCATTGGTCCAGAGATCTCCAGGATGCTGTCCATCAGGAGCCATCTGGGACTTCATCTAACTTTCATGAAAGTTAAGCATATGTTTAAATGTTGATTAAACAGCAGGAGAGGAGAACATCCTCCATATAATGAAAGAGCAATTTCTTGGGAAATTTAAACAGCATTGGCTTATGTGCTTTATGTCCTAATTGTAATCATTTCTGTACCAGAAGTTAGGTCGTTTTAATTTTCACCATGGCAGGACCTTTGATATTGAGTTATTCCTGCTTCTCCAAGGACCTGGCCTACATTAGGAACCAGTCTTTTGGGACCTTGCAAGCCTCAGGGCTGATGGGCAGATGATCTGTGCGAGCTGGAGAATGAAACTCAGTCAGTACCATCTTTGCAGGCACTGGGTCACACTTCCAGAGACTGACCTACAAGATGCTTTTTATACAAAGACTACTTAAATCAATACCAACTTATTAGAATAAGGGAACTATTAAAACTTTCTGGAAAATGAGTTTGAATTAAGAGCATACTTCTTTTTTTTTTTTTTTTTTTTTTTTTTGGTTTTTCGAGACAGGGTTTCTCTGTGTAGCTTTGTGCCTTTCCTGGAACTCACTTGGTAGCCCAGGCTGGCCTCGAACTCACAGAGATTCACCTGGCTCTGCCTCCCGAGTGCTGGGATTAAAGGCGTGCGCCACCACCGCCCAGCAAGAGCATACTTCTAAATATGGATCCTCATCTGACATTATCCTGTAAATATTTGTCTATGGAGTAGAGTCAGTTGGGCACCAAACTGAATTTCAGAAAGACAGGTTTTGTTCAAAATGTAGATGGATTTAAGTTTACAATACTTTGAGAAGGCAACACTGCTTAACTTGACTTAATTAAAAAAAAGTACAATATGGGATAACTTTTAATCTACTTACGGAAATGACATAGGAGGAACATAGAAGTTCATATACAGGTGAAAAAGGTCCCCCTTTTCATCTCAGGTTCTGTACCTGGGGTGATGTAAGTCAGAAGGACAAAAGACAGATGAGTAAGAGAAGAGAAACAGAGGCCAATGAGTAGGCACATCCCACATACCTAGCAGAACTCAGTGGTGAACAATAAACTCAAAGGGGATGCTGGGAAGTGAGCCTATGAACACATTTATCCAAGAATAATAATGTTGATAACACTGTACACAGGTGATAAAACAAAGAAAAGACAGTTTGAACTTCTTGGGCTGGCAAACAGTAAAAAGGTAAATATGTGGGACAATTAAGGACTGGTTGGCAGGTGTGTGTGTGTGTGTGTGTGTGTGTGTGTGTGTGTGTGTGTGTGTGATGCCCCTCGGGCCTTGTGTGGCTTAATAGTCTAGAGTTGTTTTTGTGATCAAGAGTTAGTTGTGGTGGTGATTTGAATGAAAATGTCCCCCATAGACTCATAGAAAGTGACAGAGGTATGGCCTTGTTGGAGGAAGTGTGTCACTGGAGGATGGGCTTGTGGTTTCAGAAGTTCAAGCCAGGCCCAACGTATCTTTCTTCCTGCTGTCTGCAGATTCAGATTCACAACTCTTGGCTCCTTCTGGAGCACTATGTCTACCTGTGCCCTACCATGGTTCCAATGGACTAAAGCTCTTAACTGTAAGCAAGTCCAATTAGACGTTTCCTTTTAGAAGAGTTGATGTGGTCAAGGCATCTCTTCAGAGCAATAATACCCTAACTAGACAGAAGTTAGTACCAGGATTGTGGGGTATTTCTGTGACAGATCAGACCATGTTTTCAGGAGGGTTGTTGGAGGACCTTGGAACTTTGGGCTAGAAAAAAAAACACTGAATGTTGAGAGCTCAGTGGGATGTTCTGTAAGGAGCTTGGAAGATAAAAATGTTGAGAGCAGTGCAGAAGATGGAGACCTGGCTTGTGAAGTTTCAGACAGAAGTTTAAAGATTCTATCAAGGCCATTTGCTACTTTGAATTAGATTCTGTTGTTCTGATCAACTGGGGCTGAAGGGTCAGCAGTGATTAACAAGAGACCAGCACCACTGAAAACTTTGTGTTTTGGGACAATTGATGCTGGTTGTCTGGAATTGTGAAGTTAGTGGTAATTAAAGGAATTAATAAGAGACCAGGATCATTGAGGTAAAATCTCTGGAAAGTGTTTCCTGAGAGTCAACACACAGAAGCTGTGTTCCAGAAGTGGCCAAGATTGTACCTCATGTTGCCAGCTGAACTGGGTAGTTTAAGAGTCACCCAGGTGGTACTAGTTTCAAAGGCAAGAAGGAATCATAGAGAGCAGCTGAGGCCTGACAGTGTGTGGCAGGGCTAGAGCTTCTGAAGAGAGCCCAGGGGAGGCTATTGGTGAAAGTTCAGACCAGTTGCAGCAAAGGACCCCAGCAGTTTTGAAGATGCCAGACCCATGGGATGACCATCAAAAACAGCAACTGCTGTGGAGTGGAGGTAACTGTAGCCTAGAAAAAAAGCCCTGTTTGATGCAGAGGGCAGAGCTGGAGGAGTGACCCAGGCTCCTGGGCAGAGCCCAGAAAATCATAAGTGAATCCTAGATAATTGGATATTGGGTTATATTCACTATTGGAGTATGGTTTTGCTCTGTTCAGATTGTGACTGTGCCTTGCTTCTTCCCTTTTGAAGAGTGTATTTAACTTAATTTTGATTTTTACAGGAGCCCACAGCTGAAAGACTTTGAATTTTTAAAAGAGATTTTGGATTTTGAAAGAGGATATTTTAAAGAGACTGAATTTTCATGTGTTTGAATTTGTAGGGACTGTTGGACTCTTAAAATTATTTATGTTTTTAATATGAGTTTTTTTTAGCAATGAATGAGAAAGGAAAGGTTGTGGCTTTATAGTGATGTGTTTGTGTGTCAAGTTTATGGGGGTCAGTTATGCTGAATAGTTTTATCTCAATTAGATACAAGCTAAAGTCATCTGCAAGGGGGGAATCTCAATTAAGAAAATGCCAACATAATACTGGGGAGTAGGCAAGCCTGTAGATCATTTTCTTTCTTAATTAGTGATCAATGGGGGAACACCCAGTCTACTGTGGGTGGCGTCATCCTTGAGTTAGTGGTCTTGCGTTCTATAAGAAAGCAGGCAGAACAAGCCATGGAGAGCAAGTCAGTAAGCAGCACCCCTCCATGGCCTATGCATCAGCTTCTGCCTCAAGGATCCTGCCCTGTTGATTCCTGTCCTGACTTCCTTTGTTGATGGACTATATTGTGGAAGTGTAAACCAAACAATCCATTTCTTTCCCTAGCTGCTTTTGATCATTGTGTTTCATCACAGCTATAGAAATCCTAACTAAGATAATTGTATTTTCTGGCTTGCAATACAGTTCCATGATACAGCACATACTAAATGTGAGCAAGGCCCTGACCCTAAGCAACACACACACACACACACACACACACACACACAATTGATTGGAGAGTTTTTCTTATGAATTTCATGCATCTTTTTAACTGTCTTTAGCCCAAAATAAAATGTGCCCAAATAGCATATTGAGAAATTGCATATTACTAAATATATCATAGTTATATTGTTTTACATATGGTGAAAATACTATGAACTGAAATCCTCAGCGAAAAGAAAGCTACTCCTATGCTAAAGATTCTACAAGGCTGGTTGATAAATTTGTGATTGTGGAAAGTTGGAATGCTATAGATCCAGAGCCAAATTATCATAGGCAGTATCAACACTCTTGGTAGTCAGTCCTTGCCCACCTCTGTAATTGGCAACTATCAGGTGAAACTTTTAAGGCTGTATTAACAGATCTGTTGTGTCCCCAAGCTTATATTAGTATCACCTGAAATAATCTGGAACAGGGAGCCAAGATTTTCCCACTTTGCTGTAACAGTCCTACCTCATCTTCTACTAATGTGTTAGAAAAATGCCTTGATTTTAAATGTTCTTTGTTTCTATAACGATAAGAACTTCAGCAAACTGCATCTACATTAGAGCACAGCATTCAGAGTAACCTGTATCTGTTCCTGGACCATGGTCATTGATATTTGTTTCTGGAATAAATTAACTCATGTTTGTAATTGCATTTTGACGTATGTTATACACCCAGATTCAACAATGGAATTTCCCATTTATATATCATATCATAAAAATTGAAATTATAAGCTTAAGCATGCAACATTGTCAGAAAAAGATTTCTATGTTAATTATGTATAGATTAAAATGCTTTTTAATTGAAAAAGATTAAAGACAAAATTTTCTTAGATTTATTCATAATATGTAAATGAAAGTGTGTGTGTGTGTGTGTGTGTGTGTGTGTGTGTGGTCTATGTACACTTACTGCCTTGGGGACAGGTCAGTGCTATGAATGAGACAGGAAGTTAAGAGGAGGGACATCACAAAGAAATACTCATAAAGTCTGATAAGCTAAACAACAGCTCTTATAGCCTGTATGAAGAAATCAAATGCCTCATGATTACATTTCTCATCTGTCATGAGTTTAAATTAGTTAGCTGTTGCCTTTCAATACACACACACAAACACACACATACACACACACACACACACACACACACACACAAACACACACACACACTTATGGTAAACTCTGTCTTCACAGCACCAGATCCTGGAATGTGAAGAAATTATTTCATTTATTACACAATACTTCTTCTGAAAACTGCCTATAGACAACTTCCCAATCTGAATGTCATGATAACTTTTAACAACACATTCTATTCTTACCTTTGCTATGTCTATGGTCTTTACTCAAATGTCTCTTATTCTTTTTCTTTTACATTTTCACTTTGCTTATCTTCTTATGCATTCCTTTTCTTTTCCCAAAGGCATTGGTCTGCCAAGTCACTCTGAGAGTTGAAAAGTGTTTCAGTGAGGGATTTAATGTGTCAAATGTAAATGGAGCTCCAGAGTCTCTGCAATTGGTTTATTTTGCTTCTGTTCTCTCCAACCACCTCCTGACTCCAGATGTACCACCTGGACACATGTGTTAGTGATGTCATGAACTACAAACTCAAATTCTGGCAGCAGTACAAAGAAAGAGCTAATTCTCAAACACACTTTGAATGTGCTTGGAACGGCTAAACTAATATTTGGTAGGCAAATTGAGATCTCAAATTATAAAATATATTTGCTTAGGAGTGGACTCATTTACCATTCAATTTGCCTTATGCTATAAAAACATAAAGGTACTATGTACTTGAATTCAGCTATCCTGTGGTGGCAAAGTCTGGAGTATTTGTACCACCTGGATGAAACCGTGTTATGTGATTTGAGCTTCTTAGTTTAAAGAAGAAAAACTTATAGTTGAATGATCATACACATTAAATATGTATGTTAGAAGAGATCAAGATTTACTTTGAATGACATAAAATATTGGCTGCACATGTATGCCAGGGGTTCTTTCACAGAAATTTTAAGCTGAAATACATATGGAGAGGATTTCAGTAGAAACCTAGAAGGCCCCATTCGGACAAAGACAATTGCAGTGTTACAGCTTTGGTGGCCTGATTCTTAATGCTAGCAATACTGTTCATCCCCAGGATAAATCAATGTGTTATACTAAAACACAGTTATACAGGAAGGACAATGATAGTGAATAATACTCACACCAATTAAAATGCTGTTCACACTGCATTTCTGAAGAACATTAAGGCTCCAAGTTCTGGATTTCTAGTTGTAGACAATAAAGACAATGTCACTGCTGAGTTCTATGCACCTTAAATAAGTTTTCTCAAACACTATGGTGCAGATGTAAGTAGGGAGATGACCTGAGGTGCAGGAACTAGCTTTCCCTCACAGTATTCTACATTCATCTTTGGAGCATTGAGTTATTAATTTAGGGCTATCTGATTTCAAAGTGCAGACGTCAAGTCTCAACTATATTCCTTATTTTCAATGACACCCAGAATCTTTACAGGTTTGATAACAAGCACAGATAATTTTAAATTCATAATATCTGAGTCCTACTAGAAATCACTTTTTTTTTAAAACAACAAATGATTTGAAACACAGCAGTCACATTGCCTTTCAAATAAGTTTCCACTAGTCCTCTATCTCCTTAGGCAAATAGCAAAGTCCTTATGAGAAGAATGGTTAAAATGTCCGGAGGGTCAAAAGACAACCGAACAAAAAGATCAGAGAGCCACGCAGAACTGGATGTGGTTTTCTGTTCAGCACATTAGAATGTGGATTATCTCCCTGGAACCGTTAATGGGATGGAAATTGCACATAAGGCTTCTTTGCATCAATAAAATGCAGCTCAACCCTGACTCTTGTAAAAAATATATATATAGTGAGATGTGATAAAAGAAACAGTTTTACAGATCAGCTAAACATCACGTTCGACTGAAGGAGAAAGACTTAATGTATATAAAGGGATCACATGCTTTGCACTAATGGAACACAGTTGTGACTTAAACATCTAATGCATACCATATTCTGATCTGCGATAGAAGACTTTTATTGAAGGAATGAACACGGGAAATCATCTAGCAACCTGCCATTCAATTAGAAAGGGAACAGGTTATTTGGCATCTGAATAGAAAAGGAAAAACTGTAAAGAAATGAAGCAAGACAAATAGTATTCAAATACAAAGAAGTAGCAATGCAGAAGGAGATGCAATGGAATCTCCCATTCAGAGTGGAGCCTTCCAGTGAAGACAGCCAACCTGTAGGTTATGGCAGCAGAAAGGTCAGGGAGGGCTACCCACACCAAACATCTTGATTTATAAATGAGTGAACATAATCATCTGATAAAAAAACCTTGAAACTACTCCATTGCAAGATGTAACTAGATGATTATTAGCCTCGTTTTTCTTTCTTTAAAGAATGGGCAAGATAATGATATGTTACAATTTGTGGGAATGTTGTAATTTACATTTATATTCAAGGGTTGCTTTCCAAAGCGCTTCTTTCTTAAGGGTCCCCTTACCCTTTCACCAGTAAAATAAACAAAAGGAACAAGTACTTGCTTTAGAATTGGAGCAATCAATGCTCAACCAGTTTCTATTCATTATATGAAAGGCTGTGGATAGAGTGAATGAAGCTAAAGATTATACATAATATTCCACATACCAACCTGCATTTACATATGCATATATAATTCATTTTTCTTCCTTTAAGCTTTATGCTTACCCACTCTTACATGGAAGAAATTTAGAGGGAATTTAGTATCAGTAACTAGTCTCTTGAAAGGTTGGAGGATTAGATACATCAAAAGTAGAATTTACATTCTCTTTTGATGGAATATTGTCTATTGTAGTCTATGTCTTTATTTTGTTTTGTTTTGTTTGAACAGGGTCTTGTTATATCACCCAAATAGTACAGGAATTCACAATTCTCCTGCCTCAGCCTCCCTAGTACTAGGGTGTAGGTATAAACCACATATTCTTGGAATTTTTAAAAAATTATAAATGATATTTGGCCACAGAAAATTATCTAATTTTCATTATTAGTAATTACAAGATGGACCAAGAGAAAGCAGGGAATTGAATGAAGTAACGGTGCTGTGGGAGTGAGACTGGTACAGCCACCATGGAAATCACAAAATGCTAGAAATAGATATGCCCTAGGGCATATAACCAAACACTCTATATCCTGCTCCTCCTTTAATTGATTCTCTACTCACAACAGTTAGGAAATGGACACAGCCTACATGTCCTCAACTTTTGAATGTATAATGAAAATGTGGTACTTTTATACAATAAAATATTACCCAGCTGCCAAGAAAAACAAAAACATGAAATTCCCGGGTAAACAAATGAGACTAAAAAGAATCCTTTTGAATGAGATGACCTAGAAAGACAAACATCAAATGGTTTTTTTGCTGTCATCATTGTTGTTCGTGGATCTTAGCTTTGGATCTTTAGATGTGTGTGTTTCATTTGGAATATTCATGGGTGCCTGGAACTTAGTCAGGGGCCATGCAAGATGTGGAGGCAGTGGGGCAGAGGGGGGTGGGTGCATAGCACATCAAGAGCAGGGAGAAAGAAAACAGTGATATAAATAGGAAAAGGTGAATAATGGCTTAGGAAGGGTTGAATGGGGTGGGGGATGAGAGGGTAGGGTTGAGCAGGGAATATGGGGAAGACCCTACTATTGTTACTCAGCTAAAGGGTCATATTATTAAACTAACTTCTAATGATTCATCATTATAACCATTGATTAATACACCTCTCAACACTCATTAAAGAAGCTTCGACTTACAGTAGATAGCAATTAATACAGAACCACAGCTGACCAATGTGCAGAACATAAGAGACTACAGATTGCACAGCCCTAAATGGAACATCTCTATCACACCCCATCCTCCCAAACTCAGGGATCATCACAGAAGAGGGAGCAGAAACAGGATAAGGGCCAGGGGCGTTGGATGACTACAATGAAATGTTGTCCTAACACAACAGAGTAGGTGTACCTATGAACTCACAGTGGTTACAGCAGCATGCACAAGACCAATGCAAGCAAAAGGCATACAAAATCCCAGAGTGGAAGGGAAGAGTGGGCAAGAAGGCTCATCTCTTGCTGAGGAGCAATTGGTAATGGATAGCTTCTGGGAGAGGAGAGTTAGTTTTCTTTAATGGTGTGGTCCTTAGTAGTTCCAGCATGCTACACGGATGGCCACATACTTCACAGTATATAGGCACCACAATTTGGACTTGATGGGTTAACAAATATGAGAGTAGAAATTTGGTTTTGTTTGGGTGGTATGGCTCTAGAGGAGGATGGAGACGAGGGTGAATATGATTAAAATATTGCATATGAAATTGTCAATTAATGAAAATGAGAAGTGGAAAAAAAATCCAAGGTCATGGATGCCAGCAAAAAAATGAGATTAAAAGTAAGATGATATGATGACTGAAAAGAAAAGTTTTAAAGAATAAAGAAGAATAAAGAAGGTCTAAAAATGGCCAAGAAAACAAGAACAAACAAACAAAAACATTCCAAAAAAAAAAAAAAACCCACAACAACAACACAAAACCCAACACCACCAACCAAAATTTCCTTTGCTTTTTACAGTCAATGTAATGATGGGAACAGAAAAATCAGTGACCACTTCTGATGTCTTCAGGGAAGTGGTACTCTTAGTAGATAAAGATGCTTTGACTAGAGGAACAATATAATTGGAATAAATGAGTAAAGGAAGATCAAACATGTGGAGAATATTGTTCACAGTAATTTATGGATTCCCGAAGGCAGCTTACAATGTGGAGAAGACAGGAGGGCCGAAGAAAAAAGCAGTAGTGACTGTGTGGTCCAGGATCTCACTCAACTGAAAGCACAAAAGAGCAGGGCCAACAGGGAGTCTGGGATTTGTTTGTGATAGATAATGTAAATAATAAAGATATGACAGATGTGGTAAATAGAACAGTATCTCCCTAAATTTTTATATAGTACTCTCTGGAATCTGTAAATATTCATTTTTTTTTTTTAGGGTAAAAAGGTGTCATGATTCTGGATTATGTAGGTGTCTGCTAAATATCACCACAGGGGTCCTTACAAGAGAAAAGCAGGTGGAGATTTCATACAGGGCCACATAGAAGCGATGGCAATGTGAAGAAGGAGGTGAGAACTGAGCTGATATGACCATATGTGTGGGAGTCCTCTTTCCCTTTCGGCCTGTTGGCCACCAGGTCAAGAGGGGAACGAGGCAGAGGGGTGCAGAAAGCTTTGTCCTCTGCCCATGAGCACGAATGGAGACAGCCCTCTGGGAGACAGATTTCAGAGACTCAACTTAATTTTATTCCAGAATATAAGGAATATGTAGGATTGGGGATCCTGGGGGTAAACTCTAATTTGCATTAAGTGGCACGCTCCTATCACAAGGCTTAGTATGTGGCAGCAGGGTCCTATAGCAGAGCTCCCAGTTTTCTTAGCAGAGATCTGTGCCAAGGGTCAAGCTAAAGATGAATCAGGCATCTGGTTTAGAGGCAGCTTTCAGATATGGTCCATTCTCCAGGTCAAAGGACATTCTCCAGATAAGGGCAGGTAAACAGCAGGAAGGTTTGCTGGAGGGAGGAAGCTCCATGTTGTTGAACTTACAAGCTGCTAGACCATGGTAGGCTGCAACCTTTGACCAGCCAGCAATGTCTTCCAACACGTATGCACCACAGTCCAATGGTCATCTGATGCTGGAGAGGCAATCCTCTTCTCCATCCCCCAATGGATGACTCTTTTGGCCCTTTAGTTTTATTTCTAATACTAGGTCTAGACTTATGGCCCCTACATCTGTAAGGGAATTAAGTTCTATGGTTTTAGACAACAAATTTATGATAACTCGTTACTATACCAACAAACAAACAAACAAACCCCAAACAAAAACATGTCTTTTAACGCACTACTTGAGGTAAGATTATGAGGTTTTGATGTTGGCTGTCTATTGGGCTCTGGAGCTTTCTTCTAGGCTGCATCTCCTGGGCTACATATCCAAGGTGGCTTTTTTGTTCACACCTGATTCATGTCAACATCTGGTCAAAAGCCAGGGCAAGCTGGAAATCTGTTTCAACATGCTTCACCCTCTCCTGTCTGATCCTAGCTTGCTTAGTCATCTTCAACCTATGCCAGTCTAATGAAGGTAAGAATTTTACATGGCAGTTTACTTTCTCAGTGGGAGAATTTAAAAGAAGAATGGGCAGAAATTTTTATAACTAAACCTTGTACATGTTTAAAAAAGTTGTTCTAACAAACTGTTTTGTCAAGCAAGAAACTATGATCACCCCAAACTCAAGAGAAGCAAAATAAGATCCCACCTCCTAGGAGAAGGAAAGAGAATAAATTTTTGGCATTCATTAATCTACTTTCTCAAATGTTGCCAAGGATTAGAGGTGGCACACATGCTTTAGAGATAAGCACAAGAGGAGAAAATAGAGAATAAAATACTTCCAAAGCAGATTGAAAAGAGGTTCTAAATTTGTTAGATTCGTGATAGGAAAGTTTAATTTATCGTTATCAGTTGACTAACTGTAAGTAAGGGAGCATGGTAGAAATGGAGAGCAGAAATTGTTCTATTTTCAGGAGAATTAGAAATTGTACCTGTTTATTAAATACATATGAATTAGATTATATGACTGTAATTCTTTTGAAAGTATCTATAACCAATTTGATATCTGTAACTTTCTTGTTTTATTCTTACCCTACCTTCATAGTTCTTTGGGGAGCAGGGTGGGGGCACAGTCTTTACTATATGGCCAGGTTGGTCTCAGAAATACTATGAAGCTCAGGCTGGTGTCAAACTCACAGTGACGTTCCTCAGCCCCAAGATGCCGAGATGATAGGCACATGCTAGCACAGCACAATGTTTCAGGCTGTCCTAAGAAGCTATGTAGATTTTCAGTTAGAAGACAGATGTTAAGTCCTTACTTGGGCAAAGTTTTGGTGACTCTATCAAAACTATTATCCATGGAAGATTCTGGTCTGTGAAATGTGTATGTAGTAGTGGAGGAGACCAAAATGGCATAGGAAAATGGTTTTCTGGAAGGAAAGGTGTAGCTGAAGTTTTCCTGCTCCTGTCCGGCTCCCTCAGCCCTGCGGCCACTTGGACCCAAGTAAACACAGAGGCTTATATTAACTAAAACTGTTCAGCCATTAGCTCAGGTTAACTATTGACTAGCTCTTACACTTAAATTAACCCATAATTCGTATTTATGTTTAGCCACATGGCTTGGTACCTTTACTCAGTTCTGCCTTCACATCTTGCTTCCTCTGTGTCTGGATGGCGACTCCTTACTCTTTCCAGAATTCTCTTCTCTGCTTGTCCCGGCCTATACTTCCTGCCTGGCTACTGGCCAATCAGCACTTTATTTATTTACCAATCAGAGCAACACATTCACAGCATACAGCACCATATCCACAGCAGAAAGGGAATAATATATCAACCTTCTGTTATTGATTCTTAATTGTTGAAGTCTTTCAGATGAATTGGCATTTCAGGAAAGACAGGATTTTGAGGTCAAGTAACTTAAATCAGCAAACAAGAATTTCTGAATCTAGGCTAAAGGGACATGAGGTTCTGGTCTAGTGTTCCTACGACAGTGGAAACCAGACAACGTCCCCAGGAAAGTACCCATCTCATGTGCAAGGACCTCATTTGACCATAGGCCTAGGCATAACAATGCAAACACAGATGCTAATATTCAGCTTCTTTGTCCCATGGAGAGAGAAAGGGGTGGCATTTGGTGGGGGAACACTTCCTTTAACAGACAGAGGCCTCTGCAGAAAACCAGGCAGTAGAGATCCCAGTGCAGAGTGAACTAAGCTTGAGAGAGCTATCTACTTTGATCCTGAGAAATGACACCTTATATATCTAAGGAAGTGTGGGTCCCTACCTGTATGGGGTTGAAAGGCCAAGACTCTTTTATCTTCAGACTCCAAGTGCTTTGGGACATTTAATGCTGGGGGTAGAGGACTTAGGATGCAAGCACCTTTGAGTTTAGTAATAGTTCATATGTGGTACTTAGGTTTATAAAATTGTTATTTTTATGTTTAGTTCCATTTATCTTAGTTTAAAAGCATTGTCTCATTACACTAAGTTTATAGATATCCATGTGCCAGCATACACATGCACATGCATGCATGCACGTGCACACACATGCCACATAGACTTCAAATAACTTTAGAACTATAAAAGAAAGAATTTTGTACTATCTTTCTAGACCTGGGGAGAAAACTCAGGACCTCATAGTTAGTAGGCAAGCACTCTGTCCCTGGGTCAAATCCTCAGCCCTTCACTTTCTTCTATTTTTAAGCTTGACTCTGAGTTACAGTGTTTGCATTGTATGTTTGAATGAAACAGTTAAAACATCCTCATTTTTCCTAATATATTATCTTTTACTCTTCCTAAAGTTTAGTAACACTGAACAGAATGGTGAGGGAGAAAAGCTATTCAGTTTGGATAGTACTTTATTTTAAGTTATTGCAAGGTACTTTGCATTGCTACAGAATTTTCCGACATGTGAAAGAGTTGCCTGTGTGGTTCACAAGCATTAGAAGGTCACTGTCTTCTATCTACATATCTCCTGCTATCAAGTTCAACAGATACCTGTTAAGTGGTAGCTTTAGAAAATGACCTTGAGTACTTGATTGGTAGCTCAAAGTTATAAGGTTTTTTTTTTTGCTGCCGACTCAAATGAAATTAATCCTTGGGAATCAAAGCAAAACCAAACAACAATGGCACCACACTATTATGTTTTTGTGTTGTTCTAAAAATAAATTTGTTGTCAGCAGCCAGTTCTGGTTCTGTGCAAGACTTTTGAAGTCAGATCAATGTCTTTGATGTGCACTGAACTGACAAACACCATAAATATTTAAATATTAAATAAAGCTTCCCTTTATAAAGTATGCATCCATGTTGGGAATTAGAATGAAATTGATACCAGCACCAGCAAAGCCCACCATGTCAGCGTTATACTTGAATGCAATGCAGCAAATGTATGCTCAGCTTTGCTGAATCACATGGGCATTTCTACACTGTAAATAGGACATCAAATGTAACCCAGCCATTCTCCTGGGTTTGAAAGTTTAGACCTTTGGTGTCTCCATGCCCCTCCTGCAGGCCAAATGTGCATAAAATTTGTTGAGGGTCTAATTAGACCCTGAAGTTTTTTGATTTCATTTTTGCACTTTGTTAGGATTGAACCTAGTTCTCTGCTATAGTGGCTACCCCATCCACCCCTTATTCATTTGTTTCAGTTGGATGTTGAATGGTTGGCTTTGAATCAATGATTTAGTATTGCTATTATTTGTCTTGTCAATCCTTAAAACATATTTCCCTATGATCACTATAAAAATTCAGTTGCATAACCGTAAAATAGTATACTAGGAATGCATATATATATATATATATATATATATATATATATATATATATATATATATATATGCTTTTTTCACACATAAGAATGTATTTTTTTCTTAGTAACACAGGGCAGATATTTGGAGAATGGTATTATGTTTCCGACAACATCCCGCAGTAGCTTAGTCTCAGTCATTTGTCCCCTTTTGATTGTTTTTCCATTTCCTCACCTATTTGCCAGGTCACCTTTGTGCAAACCACCACAATCTGTCAAGAAGACCAGAGTCAGGGCATGTGCAGTGTATATTAAGACATCTACAGCAAACCCATAGTAAGAGGACATTAAAGAGAGGAGGAAAAAAGAGTCTGAACAAATGAATGCAGTAGAACAGAAAGTGAGAACTTTGGCTACGTATTGGTGGAAGTTAGAAACAACCATCCTTTGTGTTCTGTTTGGGAGGCAAAGGGAGAGCTTCACCAGTGAGGTGGTCCAGTGCTGATGTGCTTTTGATCCTTTTGCTGCATTTTTATGATATGCAAAAACCTTCACACTTAATTAACAGAATTCAATAATATGCAAATGAACGAATGCGTGTGCCAATATACATTGAAAGTGCGCTTTCTCCCGCATACACTCAGTCCTGCATTCTCAGAGCAAATGCTTTTTTAAAATCAGATTTTAAATGTTTATTTTAAACAAATTCTACTTACAAATTGTGAAATACATGGTGCCTTCATGAAGTTCAACATTTTGAATCCCTACTGTCTGTCCAATTTGACAATATTCAGAGATAGGATCTTTAACGGGGAAGTAATTGTGGATATTTGAGACACAAAGAAGGAGTCTGAATATCAAAGGATTTATAGGAAGATGACCTCATAAGAAGTGGAAGAGACACTAGGGATGAGCACACACAGAGAAAATGTTCTTCCAGTTCCCAGAAGAAGGCAGCCATCTCCAAGCAAGAAGGGAGAATGAATCTTGCCAGCATCTTGGACGAGATTTCCAGACTCCATAAGGTTTAAGCCCTATAGTCTAATTTGTAATGGCAGGCCTTGTAGACAAATGTAAAATATCCAGACATGAGCAAAGTGTGTGGAAACAGAAAGGGCTTTTGCTGTCTACTAATTATTTCTGGATTCTGTTCTAAAGGACCTACCCCATAGCTATGCATTTCTGCATTTTAAAATGTTCATCTTTCAATGATTAAGTCCACATCTGTAAATAATGTTTATGATACCATTTCCTTATTTATCAGTTTTAAGCTTTGCCTATTTATTTTGTACTGTGATCAGTAAGCATTTGGTTTACTTATACAATGAATCTGTCCTCTCTCCCTTCTCCTACTACCAAAAAACTACAGTTCATATTCTTTCACAAACCAGCTGTCTGCTTCATGAAGCATGTTGCAACTCTTCCTTCTTCACCACTGAACTGAAGGCATCCCTCTTCTAGTACCCACTGTGCCCTCTTCATCCCCATTTCCTATATGTCTGACAACTATGCATTTTACAATATCATTAATCAAGCACTCATGACTTTTCTTCATAGTTGTTCTGAACACTTGGAAACTAAATTTACCATGAGATTATACATTTTGTTCATTGAAGATGTAATAATACCTCAGGCTTACAATTCTGTCTACAATGGTAGACTTTGAACAGTGCAGTTTGAATTAAGGAGACAGGTCTAATGTGAGTGTCAATAAATAAAGGATTCCTAATATAAATTATAGTTTATATACTCATTGGAATGTTCAGGATGTAAAGTCTATAAACGGGAATAAGAAGATCATAGTAAAGTTCACAACCTCCAGAGGTATTGACCTAGGAGGACATGGTGGAGATCTAGAGGAAATGAAGGGATCCCAGCATACTCAATATTACAGGGCTCTCTGAACAACTGTGGGCAAAGGTGAGTTCTCTGTGTTTTGGTGGGACTGTGGTGACTACAGAGCAAGAGAGATCACGGTAACAAGGGACGTGCTCGTGCACTATGATCAGTCAGACCTATAACGAATGTGGAGACTTGTAGAAAAGGTCTCATAGAGCTCCAGCAAGAAGGGATCAGGAATCCCCAAGGGAAGTGGATGAAGAAGCAGAACTGAGATGGAGGGGCATTTACTGAGAACGTACAATATAACAGACATCGTAAATGGGAGAAGCCCAAATATCCGTGACATGTACTCTATGAGCAGAATTTACTACCGTGGGTGGGCAGAAGAAAGTGTAAAGGAGATGGGCAATGATGCAGACTGTAAGACAAAAGTTTCAAAAGTTCAAAGAGAACATAAAGTGGAGCTTACCAGTTTCACTTAGATGAGTTCTGACTTCATAGATAGATAAGAGAAATATTTATGAATCCACAGGCAGGCAAGCAATTTCCCGTTTAGAATTTTTGTTGTTTGTTTTTTACTCTCTTGAGGGGCCTGCCACCCAGATCCCCAATAAATCACACATGGAGGCTTATTCTTAATTATGAATGCCCAACCTTAGCTTGGTTTAGTTTCTAGCCAGCTTTTCTTAACTTAAATTATTCCATCTACCTTTTGCCTCTGGACTTTTCCCATTCTCTAACTTCTGTAAATATTATTCTTACTTGTGGCTTGTTGTGTAGCTGAATGGCTGGCCCTTGGAGTCCCCCTCCTTCTCTGGCTCCTAGAACTTAGATCTCTCCTCCATGTTTTCTCCTTCTATATTTACGCTCTCTGCCTGCCAGCACCTCCCCCTCGCCTATTCTTTCTCCTGCCTTGCTATTGGCCAGTTCTCTATTAGACCATCAGGTGTTTTACACAGGCATAGTAACACAGCTTCACAGAGTTAAACAAATGCAACACAAACAAAAGTAACACACCTTAAAATAATATTCTACCTAGAATGACTGGGAAATCACCCAACAGTCCAATTAAGAAATGGACTATAGAACCAAACAGAGAATTCTCAGCAGAGGAAACACAAATGGCTGAAAGACATCTAAGGAATTGCTCAACATCCCTAATCATTAGGGAAATGCAAATCGAAACAACTCTGAGATACCACCTTACACCTGTCAGAATGGCTAATATCAAAAACACTGAAGACACCTTATGCTGGAGAGGATGTGGAGATAGGGGAACTCTCCTCCACTGCTGGTGGGAATGCAAGCTTGTACAACCACTTTGGAAATCAATATGGCGCTTTCTTAGAAAATTGGGAATCAATCTCCCCCAAGATCCAGCTATACCACTCTTGGGCATATACCCAAGGAATGCTCAATCATACCACAAGGGCACTTGCTCAGCTATGTTCATATCAGCATTGTTTGTAATAGCCAGAACCTGGAAACAACCTAGATGCCCTTCAATCAAAGAATGGATAAATAAACTGTGGTACATATACACAATGGAATACTACTCAGCAGAGAAAAACAATGACATCATGAGGTTTGCAGGCAAATGGATGGATCTAGAAAAAATCATCCTGAGTGAGGTAACCCAGACTCAGAAAGACAAACATGGTATGTACTCACTCATAGGAGGATACTAGATGTGGAACAAGGATGACTAGACTGCTGCTCACAACTCCAGGGAGGCTACCTGGAAAACAGGACCCCAAGAAAGACATGGGGATCGCTCAATGATGGAGAAATGGATGAGATCTACATGAACAGCCTGGACATGAGTGGGGGTAATGAAGGGCGAGGGTCGAGGGAAAGAGAGCTTGGGGGAGCGGGAGATCCCAGCTAGATCAAGAACAGAGAGGGAGAACAAGGAATGGGAGACCATGGTAAATGAAGACCACATGAAAATAGGAAGAAGCAAAGTGCTAGAGAGGCCCACAGAAATCCACTCTGAAATTTGAAAGCACTAGTCTTTTCTAAAACATCCTGTTCACGCACTTCCTTCAATACCACCTCTCTATAGAGACCTAGGCTGTAACCAAAGTAGTCGACTACTTCTCCCCATATATTTATTGAACAACTAAGGATGGCGGCCATATTTTCATGTGCCACAAACTGGCAAGTAACCACTGATTAACTCAAAGTGCTATATTCCCTAATAGTGATGTTCTGTAAACAGAACAGACATCAACACAAAGAAAACTCACGGAACTAGAGGATGTAATAACTCATCTTGACTCTACATTTTCTTAAAGGAACACTGCCACCCTAAGCCAGGCCCCTAGACCATCCTCATCACTAATGGTTAATAGTAAATTCATTCCCTGATTGTTATGCATTATTCCTATACTTTGTGTTATCATCAACAAATGTGGTAAACTTACAATTAATTTTCTATGACATTTGATTTCAACTCTTTTCCATTTTGTAAACGAAGAAGCATAGGCATCATATATATGAGATCACAGATGGAAGATAACAAACTTGAGAATAACAAAACTCATATTAAAAACTGGTGAACATTTGACTTTCTTTTCTCAGTTCTCAAGTCTTGTATGTACTGTACTTGAAATGAATTACCTAATTCCAACATTCAGTCTTATGTATCATTCGGAGAACAACTCATATTTGGTCTCCTTGTTGGTAGTCTGTCATCACTGGGCCCCAATGTAGACCCTTATCCTCTACAAGTTGTTGCTATCTCTTTAAGAAATTTCAAATACATTTTTTTGATGGTGCTGAAGATCGGACCCTGAACTCGGTGCCTTAGGCACATCAGACAATGCTTTACCAATGGGCTCCCACACCACAGCCCAGGATGAAAGCATTTAATTTAGATTTTCACTTTCGAATGCCATCCTCGGGGGAAGCTTTTAGATACTTTAAGAAAGTAGCATGAGCCGGGCGTTGGTGGCGCATGCCTTTAATCCCAGCACTCGGGAGGCAGAGGCAGGCAGATCTCTGTGAGTTCGAGGCCAGCCTGGGCTACCAAGTGAGCTCCAGGAAAGGTGCAAAGCTACACAGAGAAACCCTGTCTTGAAAAACCAAAAAAAAAAAGAAAAAAAAAAAGTAGCATGAACATGAAGAGCTATTCTTCTGCAGTCCTGTGTCTCTCCAGCAATGAAAACTCTTCTGGGAGAGGCTGCATTAGAATTGCAGGGAGCGGGAGCACATGGTGCTCATGGGAAACAAGGCTTGATGAGTTCATGAAAAGTGTCAATACTGTGCTCAGCACACAGATGATGCTTAATAAATGTTACCAGTCATTGCTATGACTCAGTTTGCTATTCATATCAAGACAGGAATAAACAAAATCTCTAACATGATATAGGACAAAGATTTTCACTGAAGCACAATGCCATTGTTTTTTTAACTTTTAAGTCTGAAGGTCACTTCCCAGCCCTCATAAAATAATGCCACCTTTTCTGTGGAGACTATTTCCTAAGTCCCCCTCAGTGAATACCTCAGATGGTGGATGGTATAAAATAATAAATATACTATTTTCTTTCATGCAGACATACCAATAATGAAGCTTAATTTATGCAATGTACAATAATTGATAACAAGTCAAAGACTTGTAAGGATATTCTGCAGTAAATGCTATATGAATGTATTTCTTGAAGAAGTCAAGACAAACAACAGTATTTTTGGATTGCTATTGACAATGAGCAACTGAAACCACATAAAACAGCACTGTGAGTTAAGAGTGCCCCAGTATTCTAAGATAGGTTAAACTCACATTCTCCATGCCTCTTTTCAATAAACAGAAGCTCCATGAAAGGAAGGAAACTACTTTTACTTTTTTATCAAAAAATTATCTTCCTCAGTACCCAGCATCCTTCTTTGTATGTTGCAGAAGAGAAATGCATTTATTTGAAATGTCTTTTGCACATTGAGTGAATATATTTGGAGCATGCCCCTGTTTCGCATTATTTATCTTGCTTTTTTTTGCCCCCGTAGTAACTTGATTATAAGCAAGATCAGAGCAGAGACATCAATGCCGTGTACAAAACAGGTTCTCAACTCCTTTATGAGGATAATAGGCCTTTAGGGTTTTATTCCTTTAAAATTTAAATTGACACTGAACAGATGAAGGTTCTCTTCCCCCCATCTAGATGAAATCTGTGTGGTTTATATTGAGGGCAGCAAAACCAATTTCACTTGAAATAATAAAGAAATATGAAGTTCAAATGGAAAATACATTTGCATGGCTCAAATGCTCATTCATCAGTGAGCTGAAAGGATGTGATTTTCTTGTCAGATGACATGTCATAAAAATAAAACAGTAGCAATGCTGACACTTTATATTTTGAATAAACGCTATAGCATGAACCTAATTTCTGTTTAAATATTCCACATATACAACCCTTTCTTCACAGTTGGCCCCTATGGCTCACGTAGACAAAGCTGGAGAGTTTAACCAATTGTAGACCAGTCTCATAGAATAATTGTGTCTCAGATTTTATCATTTAGAGATCAAAGTACTATACAGGATGTGTGTGTGTGTGTGTGTGTGTGTGTGTGTGTGTGTGTGTGTGTGT
>CABHPR010155925.1:5707-16099 GCA_902168415.1 Peromyscus melanophrys
GGGGTGGGCAGGGGGTAAGCCAGCACTTTGATGTGTGACCTTCTATGTCTTTCCTAAGCAGTGCCAAGGTGGATAATGTTTTAGATACTGTCCTCTCAGGCCGTAGCACACTGTTGGGACGTGGTAGGACCTTTAAGAAGTGGGACTGGACTAGGCCTTCTGCATAGGGAGACAGTTGTGTAGCTTGATCTGCTTAAGGGGCCCCCTGGCAGTAAGATCAGAATCCATCCCCGGTGCATGAGTGGGGGGGGGGGGGGGGGGGCCGTCCTCTACTAAATGTACCTTACCTTTTTGTAGAAGGGAATGGGGGGTGGGTTGGGAGGGGGAGGCTGGAGGGGCAGGAGGAGGGAAGAGGGGGATTGTTGATTGGTATGTAAAATGAATAAAAATTTTCTTAATAAAAGAAAATGAAGTGGGGTCTCGGGTAAGGGAGTTAGGTATTTGGGGGTGTGCCTTTGGAAAGTCCCTTGATGCCCTGGCCTCTTCTCCCCAGCCCTCCCTCCCCCTCCTGGCACACCCACAAGGATGACTGTGGACAGAAACCACAAAAACTGTGAGCCAGGAGAAGCTTCTCTTCTTCCATTGATTGTCTCGGGGATTCTGTCACTGTGGCAGGAAGCTGATTCACAGCGGACCTGACAGGTGGCTCTCCCAGCAGCGCAGACCTGCTTCCACCAGCAGTGACCTGTTAGCAAAGAGGCTACACATTCCACACACCCGCCTGGAGACTTCTGGGGTCTGTTCTTCATAATTCATACCTTGAGCACCCACACTTCATCTTACATAGCAACACTGGGGTTCCAGATGTCTCCCCTGATCCCAGCTAAGCCAAGGGCTCTGCCCACCTTCCCTCTCCATGGCAAGGATTTGGATCTAGCACGCCCATGAGGGTTCTTCCTTGTGTTCTGGGCTCGTACCTGAGCTACTACAGTGTGCAACTCCCTGTCTTGGGCTGATCTATTTCCCCATCATTTACTTAGAAAGCTTGCTGTGGCCTCCTGGCCCCCAGCACCGTGCCGGGCTGCAAACAAACTTCCTGCTGGCTGAAATTGAGATGGTTCAGTGGGTAAAGAGTTTGCAGCCAAGCCTCGTAATCCAAGTTCCACCTCTGTAATCCACAGGGTAAAAACAGAGAACCAACACTTCTGTACATTGCCCTCTTAGCTCCATATTCATGTCATGTCCATGTACACACACACATACACACACACACACACACACACACACACACACTACACACACAATATACATATATATATGCACGCAAACACATACTCATATATGCATATATATGTGAATGTTTTAAGAAATTGTATTTTAAAGATCTGGGATCAATTTCAGTTCTTAGGAGTGCTCTGAGGTTACCTGTGATCCCAGAGGGTGTGGTGCTTTTACTCACCTGCAAGAGCCAGTCATTGTCCCTGGACAACAGCTGGATGTTCCCTAGTGCAATCAGCTCTGACAGTATGAACCTAAGGAAAGCATCTGACCCCAACTTGGGGTTGAGGGCCCCGTCCTCAAGATGGCCTCACTTCATACAACCAGCTCTAAGCCCAGGCCTCTATAACAAAACAGGGTCCTTCTAAAATAAGCATCTTATCACTCAACTATCTCATAAGGTAGAGCAGTGCACTGGTTTTTATTTCAACTTGACACAAGCTAGAGTCATCAGAGATGGGGGCAGCCTCGATTGAGAAAATGTCTCAATAAGATTGGGCTGTAGGCAACCCTGTAGGGCATTTTCTTAATTAGTGATCAAAGAGGGAGGGCCCAGCCCATTATGGGTGGGGCCATCCCTGGGCTGGTGGTCCTGGGTTCTATAAGAAAGTAGACTGAACAAGCCATGGGGAGTAAGCCAGTAAGCAGCACTCCTCCATGGCCTCTGCATCAGCTCCTGCCTCCAGGTTCCTGTCCTGTTTGAGTTCCTGATCTGACTTCCTTCAATGAACTGTTGTAGCAACATAAGCCAACACTGTTGCAGAAACGTAAGCCGAATAAACCCTGTCCTCCCTATCGTGCTTTTGGTCACGGTGTTTCATCATAGCAACAGTAACCCTGACTAAGACAGGCAGAGAAGTCCTCGACAAAAGCAGAAAAGGGTAGTAATAGAGACTTAGTTTCTAGGGGATGCTTGGAAAAAAGAAATCTTAGTTTGCAATGCTCAGCATTGTATGGAGGGTCAGGCAAAAGGACAGCATCAGAAGGTAGCCATGGGTTCTTCTTTCTAAAACTTACTATATCCCAATAGTGTTCTAGTCTCTAAAGAAATAGCAAGGGTCGGGGAGGGGCAGCCATGAATGGTGCGTGAAAACAGCAAGGACCACAAAATCTTACAACCCCTGTGACTACATTCGAATGACACATTCACCTGCCAGTGTGGCAGGCCTCTCTGTCCCTTGCCACCTGCCTGGTCTGCTTGCTTTTATTCAGTCTGCCTGCTCCCTTCCTGGGCAGCTTTATTTTACCCTTGTTACTGAGGAACAATAACAACAGTGCTTGACTTACAACAGGGCCAGGTCTCGATGGGTGCCCCTGTCTTAAGTCGAACACGCTGTAAGTGAACGTACATACCGTTCACCTGACCCACTGAGCTCTGTAACTCTGCTTGCCCTCTTCAGTCCGCTCAGAACACTCGACTAAATCCTCTGGGGCAGTGATCTCCTGCAGTTGTGTAGGCATGTCTTGTACTGTGGTAAAGTCAAAACATTTAAGCGGACTCTTGGTGAGTCTGGGGACCGTGCGTGCCTCTGTGTGTGTGTGTGTGTGTGTGTGTGTGTGTGTGTGTGTGCGCGCGCTCAGCACTTCCTCGGGTCACTTTGAGCTATTTTGTCACTGTTCTGGCAAGGGAGGTAACCGGTAGGAACACAATCCTTCCCTTTCTGGGAATGTCCATTCTGACAGACAGTTTGGGGTCTACCAATGGACATGGGGAAGGGTGCCATCATAGAGTGGTGGATAAAAGGCCTTGCTGAAAAGGTGACTGGGTGAAGGATTAGAAAGGCATCCCATGCAGAGAGAGGTTAAGAGCAGGCTTTTTGGAGTCCACTACCTATGATGGGACACCTCGGCATAGCCTTGAGGCAGGGGGAGGAGCTTGGACCTGCCTCTTCTAAAAGTACCTCCCCATGGGAGGCCTTACCTTCTTGTAAGAGGGAATGGGGGTGGGTTTGGAGAGGGGGCAGGAGGAGGGAACAGGGGGATCTTTGATTGGTATGTAAAATGAATTAAAATTTTTTCTTAATTAAAAAAAAAAAGAACATGCCCTAGGTTAAGTGGCAGAGCTGGAATTTAAACCCAGCTGCCTCGAGCCCCCAAATCCCTAACCACAGCCTTATAAGGTCCTGTGGGTGCCCCTGGGATGGGGGAACACACACAGGGACCAGGATGACTCTTCCAGGACTTGAGTGCAGGAGAATGCTTGATTCAAGGGTCCCACGCTGGTCCTTTCTTCTCAGCAGACACAGAGGAGGTGAGTGACTACCCTCAGCTCTTTATTTTAATCTCAGGAGGGCTCTGTGCCCCTCCTCCCTCCAAGGACTGGGAGGAACTGTCTGCAAATCCCCCCTAATCCATCAGCAACTGGGTCTCCACCCCACAGCTGCACACAGCCTCGCTAGCCAGGCGACCACACTTGTCCCTCCCGCCCCCACGGCGCCCACTCTCCCTCACCATGGGGAACAGCAAGAGCGGGGCTCTGTCCAAGGAGATCCTGGAGGAGTTGCAGCTCAACACCAAGTTTACCGAGGAGGAGCTGTGTGCCTGGTACCAGTCCTTCCTGAAGGAGTGCCCCAGCGGCCGCATCACGCGGCAGGAGTTCGAAAGCATCTATTCCAAGTTCTTTCCGGACTCAGACCCTAAGGCCTACGCGCAGCACGTGTTCCGCAGCTTCGATGCCAACAGCGACGGTACGCTGGACTTCAAGGAGTACGTGATCGCGCTGCACATGACCACGGCGGGCAAGCCCACGCAGAAGCTCGAGTGGGCCTTCTCGCTCTACGACGTGGATGGCAACGGGGCCATCAGCAAGAACGAGGTGTTGGAGATCGTCATGGTCAGTGTGTCTCTGTCCCTGGCGCCTATGTGGGATGGGGAGGAGGGCACAGGGTGGAGGCCACAGATGCTGTGTAGCCCAGTGGAGTGGGGAAAGGAAGGACCTCCAACGTACTGAGAGAATTAGAGGGGACCTCCCCATAGTGTCATCTGCTTCCCAAAGAACAATCGGGGTGTTTCCTAATACAGTTCAAATTTTCCCTTCCTCCTTCTTCCCTCGTCCCTCCTCCTCTCCTTCCCTCCTCCCCCTCCTCTCTCCCTCTCCTTCCCTCCCCCCCCTTCTCTCTCCCTCCCTTCTCTTCCTCCTTTCCTCTCTCACACGTTTTCCCCTTTCCCATTAAGTCTTCAGTTTTGGGGTTTTGTTTTGTTTTATTCAGTAACACACATTTAGATTCTACGACAGTAAAGTTGAAACACATATGCTTCAATTATAAAGCATTGACCGCAGCGGGGGACATGGAATCTAGGTCCTGATTTAGTTCTCTTCCTAATCCGGGTGTGGCGGGCCTAGGCAGGGATCCTCAAGGTTCCCGCTCCGCTGAGTTCTCTGTCTCCTCTCCCTTCTGCCTACAGTTTGTTCTGAGTATTTTTGCTGTCTTACAAGTAGTTCTTTTTTATCTAATATATAAGCAGTCTGTGAAATTTAGAAATGATGCCAAAGGGGTGTTGCAGACTAAAATCCATAACCAATGTACTTATCGTTAGTACATGGCTACACGCCTTTCCAGTGTTTTATCTGCTTTAAGACAGTTCCGGAATCCTAACATACTTACATGTGACTTTTCCCCATGCCTTTCCTGTTATTCTTTTATCATGAATATTTCCTATATCATCACAAATTTTTCAGAAACACTTTATTTTTCTGGGAGTCTCCCTGTGCCGTTCAGGCTGTCCTCAGGTTCTCAGGCTTCTTGCCTCAGTCCCCACAGTAGCTGGGATTACAGATGTGACCACAGGCAGTTTAAAAACATGTTAAGAGCTACTTAAAATTCTACCCTATGGAAATGTCCAAGGTCAATCATTCAAGCCTTCCTATAGCTTTGACATCAGAGAACTTCAATTTCCCCCCATATTATGTCACTGAAGTTCTTTCTTTGAGTGTCTTCCGATTTTCCTCCTAACCCAGCCCCTCCCCACCCCCGTCCCTATCACTTGCTTTATTTTTTGAATTCCATTCCTGTTAGAAGGGACAATATTCTTCATATTTTGTGTAATGTTTGGTGCATTTGTAATCATGCTTTTTTACTTGCAAAATTCTCCCTGTCCCTTATTAGGATAAACCACAAACATAATAGCAAGGCCTGTAGCTAGGGGCAGGCTAGGTCATCTCTGGAAGAGGGGCTGACAAGTGGCGCTCTCACTGTCTGTGGGGCAAAGCCTGCAGAACAACCTCCTCTGGGTTAGTTTTGGAGTCCCTGGGTGGCACGGGGTGGGGACCAATTCAAAGCCACCTAAAGAGTGCTAGGTTGATGCTCTTCTAGGAAAAGAGGAAGAAGAGGAGCAGAGAGAAGAGGTAGGGAGGAGAGGCTGAGGCTGTGCAGTGTCCAAGGCCTTGCTAGTCACTGGGTCACAAGGTCATTGTGAAAGCATTGGTCTGGAAGCCAGAAATGATGAGTTCTTGTGCCAGCTCTGACACCAACTCACTATTCGACCGTGGGAAATGCATATAACCTCCCCTGGTCCAGGGTGAGGCTTTGATGATTTCTATGGCCTTTCCCAGAACCCTGAAGGCTTGACTCCCTCCCACTCCACCACCAACCAGCTCAAGGTTGGAGGAGAGGTTACACGGATAGCCAGTCACAGCCAGTATTTAGTCTTCATGCCTGGACATGGTGCCGGTAGATCAGGAGAGAGGAATTCTGGGAGTCATCTATACTTCTGTTCATTTCAGGGGGTCTGTGTGCTGCCTATAAAGCCCCTTCCCTGGACTACCAGGGTTGGTGTCCTTCTGGTCCTAGCACCAGTGGGCAAGGGCACTTCTTATGGATGTTGACCCTCCTGAAGTCCAGGCTAATTTCACAGGCATTGTTACCCTTTTGTAATGTCCTTGAGTCTCCAGGCAGGCAGGGGGTTTGGTCAAAGGCAGCAGCTGCGCAGGTTCTCTTGTCAATGTACCTACCCATGGTCTGAGCCTGCCTAACAACCGAGGATCTATAGCCTTGAGTGTCCTCTGTGAACCTGGCTGGACCTGGAGCTGCTGAGCCAGTAGAATCCTAGAAACCTGGTATCAGGATAAATAGGGACCACCTTGTTCACTTCTCTGATGTCATATAGGTCAGGAGCACTTCTGGCTTTGTCCTCGATTGGAGGAATCCTAACATATTTACATGTGATTTTTTCCCATGCCTTTTGTGTTATTCTTTTATCATGAATATTTTCTATATCATCACAAATTTTTCAGAAACATTTTATTTTTCTGGGAGTCTCCCTGTGCCGTTCAGGCTGTCCTCAGGTTCTCAGCCTTCTTGCCTCAGACCCCACAGTAACTGAGATTACAGATGTGACCTCAACCAGATTAAAAATATGTTAAGAGCTACTTAAAATTCTACCCTATGGAAATGTCCAAGGTAATTCAGGATAAACAGGGACCACCTTGTCCAATTCTCTGATCTCACATAGGTCAGGAGCACGGCTGGCTTTGTCCTCGATTGGAGAGAGAAGAAGCTGGAGGGGATCCAAGGGCCCAACACCCAGCCTTTCTCTGGATTCCTCCCTCAGCTGGAGGGTATCTAAGGGGATTTCTGTGTCCCAAACAGACCTTTGCAAGTCTTGTCCACACCTCCCTTCCACCTCCCCAACCTAGTCTATGATCTTCAGAAATGAGATAAGCAGACTCAGGTATAATGTAAGAATGCAGCTTCTAGAATCAATCTGCCAGTGTTAGAATCCCTGCTACCCTGGGTAACTTTGGAGAAGTTTGATGTTTCCAGGTTTGTTGTTGTCTGTAAAATGGGACCAACAATATCCTCTCTATAAGGTTCTCTTGAGAATTAATCTAAAAATGCTTAGAAAAGTTGATGTGAGTGTTTGATAGATGTCTTTATGATCATAAACCAGTCCTGCTAGAGAACTGGGAAACCTTGCAGACCCAGAAGATGCTGTTTGATTCTCTCAAGCCTGTAGGAGGCAGGGTCTGTGCTAGTGGCACCCAAACTTCAACCTCAGCGCTGCTGTGGGATTATTGTTGGGATATTTCTGTTTCTTTTTTTTTTTTTTCCTAAACAAAACTATAGCGTCTACTCAGAAAATTCAAATGGCACACGAAAAAGCAAGTTTTTCTCCGTATTCACTGTCTCCCTTACAAAGGTCTCAAAGGTGCTGATGATGCCTGGGTCCCGCCCTCAGGAATTTTGATTCAGTAGAACATGTGGGGCTTTGGTAGGCACCTGAACTGTAAACCTGTTGCCTTAGAGGGCACCTGATGCTCCAGGCTGTTTGGGCATCAAGAAAGAGAAGTCATGATGTGGTGGCCCAAATAATGACCAGGGGCTTCCTTTTCTACACATCCTCTCCAACACTTACCTCTGGTCTTTGTGTCTGAGGTGGGAGTGTCTATTGCTGCGCTGAGGATCAAACCTGGGCCTCCCACATGCTAGAGCTTTACCACTGAGCCATGTCCCCAGCCCCATCTGACAAGAGACCCAGACAGGTGGAAGGGATACCTCATTATGGTTTTGATTTCCATGGACCTAGTGACTAATGAAGTTGAGCACCTTTTCACATACTTGTTGGCCATCTCTATCTTTTTTATTTATTTATTTTTTTCTAAGAAATATCTGTCCAGTTCCCTTGTCTGTTTTTAATTCAGCTATTTATTGTTTTGTTTGCGTTTGTGTGTGGTTTTGTTGATTTGTTGTTTGTTTGTTTGTTTGTTTGTTTGTTTGTTTGTTTGTTTGAAACAGAGTCTCACTATGTAGCCCTGGCTATCCTGGAGATCCCTTTGTAGGCCAGGCTGGCCTGTTTCTCTTTTTCCACCACCCTCAATAGCACTTACTGTTTTAGCATTGAGTTGGAGGTATTCTTCATATATGCTATATACTAATCCCTTATTAAAGTAATCCTTATCAAAGGATTGTAAATATTTTTTCCTATCCCAAGGTTATATAATCTTGTTGTCTCCTTCGCTGTGTAGAAGCTTCTTAAGTTTTAATATAATCCCAATAGTTCAAATGTCATTATCACAACCAATGTCATGAAGCTTAATGCACCCTCCAGGAATTATATAGTTTGGGCTAGAAAATTAAGTCTTTAATCCATCTCTGGTAGATTTGTGTGTGTAGTAGTGTGAGACACAGATTTCTCAGGACCACTAAGCCCTTACTGCTCCTTGTGACTAGATCTTTCTCTCGGTCTGCTATAGGCTATTTTCAAAATGATCAAGCCTGAGGATGTGAAACACCTTCCAGATGATGAAAACACCCCAGAAAAGCGGGCTGAGAAGATTTGGGCATTCTTTGGAAAGAAAGAAGATGGTGAATTCCTTTGTCTTTATTATTTCTGACTTTACAGCCTCTGCTGTTTCCTGGAGACCCCAGCAGGATTCCCTCTTCTGAGTCCCAGTGCCCAGGCCAGGGATACTTCTTGTCACCACACTTTCTCCAAGCTATCTTCAAAGTCAAGGGTAGTGGTCAGCCAGATGCATCGGCGAGGACTAGGTCTACTACTACCCTCCAGCCGATGGGGGGTACCAACACACCCCTATTACTCACCAAACTCACTCACTGCCTGGGTTTGTGGGGGAAGGAAGGAAAACACTATATATCCCAGGTTGACAGTGAACTAGTGGTCCTTCTGCCTCAGCTTCATAAGTACTGGAGTGTCAGGTTTGGCAGTCTTTTAACCTAGAGCTAATGTAAAGTGTGCAGGCTCACTGGCCGCGTGTACACACTGGCAAGTTTAGGGGAATGCTGCCTTTTCTCTCTTCTAGCTGCTTGTTGTGCAGATGTTCCCTGCACAGTGAGAACAGGAGAAGATAGCAGATCACCCAGCAGAGACCCCAGGACTAACCAAGAAGTTAGTTTCAGTGACCTCAAAACCCCACCAAGGGATTAGATTTAATGATATTACTAGGAGTTTATTGAGACAGCCACCAAGGGAAACCAGGGAGGGACCTGTGGCTGGGAAAGTCCATGTCATGAGGACCTGGCCCCCATCTGGGAATCGGTACAGGGATAAAGGACGAGGAGGAAGGATAGGTAAGAAAAACCTAGGCCGTGACACTCTAAGACAGTGCTGGCAGTCATTGGGATGTCCTCACTGGGCCTCTCAGTGTCCTTGCGCTGCTTAGTGGCTGCCTGGGAGCAGCCTCTGGAGCTTGAAAGAGTGATGAGTTCCAGAATGTGGCAGCTGGAGCTGTTGGTCCATGGCACATATGGCCATTATGGGAAGGATACAGTACAAGAATTGGTATCATCTCGCACGCGCGCGCGCGCGCGCACACACACACACACACACGCACACGCACACGCACACGCACAGCGGCGGGGAGAGGGGGGACAACAGACAGACATACAGACGGAAAGAGTCAGACTGACTTGGTATCAGACAGGACCTACAGATTCATAGCCACATTGGGGCTTGATAATGAACTTGAGTGTAGTGGATGATAGCCCCACTGAGAGACAGGAACTGGTAAACAGCCCTGAAGAGTTCTCAAATTTCCCCTAGGGAAATATGGAGCTTATTGCTACCATGTCATATAATTTTCTTTTATGCTTTGAGAGATGTAAGCATCCGAGTTGTTTAAAACCTGAGGTGTCTCAGTAAATACAATACAGCGTGGCTCAGGCATGTCTGGCACACCCTGGTGTGTCCTCTGGGGCACGCCCTTACCAGGGCTAAAGAAACAAATCCTCAGAAGGATACAAAATAGAGGCGGAGATGATCTGTACCTACTCCACAGTCAAATGATGGCGTCAGAGGAAGACCCTGGGGTGGGAGCCAGGGTGAGGCAAGCGGGCTCTCGGAGCGCACAATTCATAGCGGTGCTCACTCTCAAGGGGCAGCTGTATTCTTGCACCCCCCTGAAAGTGAATGACTCCTTACATGTTGTGCCTAGGCACTCCCCTGGCTCCATCATGCACCCAGCCCCATTGGCACTTGTCCCCTGGATGCTTGGCTTGCATGGATTCTGGCTGGGTTAGATGGCTTTCTGTAACGCTTAACTTCTGAATCCTCCCTCACTTCCCTCTGGGTCTATGCACGTGTCAGGGTCCCTCTGCTACTTTTTGCTAATGTGAAAAGTGCTCCACAGGAAAGGCTGGTGTTAGAAGGCTGGCTGTCACTCCTGCTGGTGTGTGTGTGTGTGTGTGTGTGTGTGTGTGTGTGTGTGTGTGTGTGTGT
>CABHPR010155925.1:16663-29900 GCA_902168415.1 Peromyscus melanophrys
CACACACACACACACACACACACACACACACACACACACACACACACGGAAGCCTGGCTGGCTGGAAGCAGAGGCTCTCTCTCCATCCCCATCCCAACTGAGGTAGAACAGATTGAGAGATGAGGAATTGCCAGCAGAAGAAGCAGTCACAAAGGATGTGTCACCTGGTGTCACAAGGTTGTTTGAGTATTATGGGCACACAAGAGACTTTGCTGCAAGCAAGGCTATCCTTAGCATGTCTCTATTCCCTTGACCTCTCGCTCATCACCCCTTTGGGGACACAGTTCCTACTTCCGCACTAAGACTTTAGGCCTGCCCCTCTCACTCTCCTAGATTTGCCCCTAGAACTTTAGGCTAGAGCCGTGGGGTAATTTTGAAGGCATATGAAAAGAGGTATTTATAATCATTGATGATTTCAATGTGTAATAACCAGCAAGGCAAGAGCTCTGCCCAAGCAGAAGGAATAGGGTGTAGAAATAGATTCTGGGGGACATCTATGATGCCAGAATTTGGTTGTCTTGGGCTGGTTTGAGGGAGGTTCAAGGGTCTTGAAGGAGGGGTGATATCTGGGAGGGTAGTGGGGGTCCCTGGGAGTACTGAGTGTTCAGTATATTTTCACACAGTTTTACTAGGTGTGGAGGTTGGGTATCACCTTTTGCAGCTTGAGACAGCCAGTCCTGACTAATGCTTCTCCTCGACTACACAGATAAACTTACAGAGGAGGAATTCATCGAGGGGACCCTGGCCAACAAGGAAATTCTACGACTGATCCAGTTTGAACCTCAAAAAGTGAAGGAGAGGATAAAGGAAAAGAATCAGTGATGGGAACTGCTCATCTCCTCCCCAACCCCTCACATAAATACCTGCAGTGTGAGCATGCTCATATGTCAGCATGCTCGCGTGCACGCACGAGTGGGCACACACACACACACACACACACACACACACACACACACACACACCCTGGGCCTGGAGAGATGGGGAACCAAACCTCTCCTTGCCAACTAAAGGTCCTTAGCAGGACACAGTTTCTGCTTCCTTTTGTCTTCGGTGACCCTCCCTTCACACCCTACCTGTCTCCTTCTCCTGCCCAGGTAGCCTTGTGATAATCCCAGGCTTAGGTCATAGGAGTCCCAAATGTCAGCCCAGCTTAAGCTCCTTTGGGGATTGCTGGGTAAGCAGGTTGCAATAAATGCAAAAGGACTGGGCACACAGCTGGCTGGTCATTTTCCACCTGGAAAAGGAAACGCTTCCTGGCAGCTGGAGGGGTTGATGTGATTGCAACTCTAGGCCATCTAGGTTGCTGAAGGAGATGCGCATGGCCCTGAGTTGTGCTCTCCTGAGAGATAAAGGTCCCAAGGGAAGATGATGGATCTTGTTTCTTCGGGTTAGGTTTCTTTTCAAGACGAAGTCTCACACTGGAGCCTATGCTGATCTTAAGCCCAGAACGATCTACCTGCTTAAGCCATCTATGAGCTAGCATTACAGGCATGGGTCTCTCCACCAGGCTGATGGAGCTTGATGCCAGGACCAAGGTTACCATGGTGACATGCAGAGCACTAGGGGAATACATAACACTCTAGGAGCTGGCTTGTCAGTAATGACCTGGGAAGCTATTTCCGATGAAGTGATACATTCAGACCCACTCACAGCAGACTCTAGGGAGAGATGGGAGGAAGGCAGAGAACTCGCATCTCAGACGAGTGACTGGCACAGCCACGGATGCAGGAAGGGGCATCTGCTTCCAGAGAACCGTAATCCTGAAATGTCCTTTGCAGCCTTTGCCGCTGTGCCAGTCGAAGTGGGAAAGGTTTGTTTTTGTGAGCAAGCTCCTAGCAGGGTGGATAGAATCCATGGGCGAGACTGGGGGCCAATGGTGACAATGGTGGCCCGGGTTCAGGAGTGGCAGAGGGACGAAAGGACAGCTGCAGAGGGTAGCATCCTGCCACTGACACGTGAGAAAGGAGAGGAGCAAGGATGGCAGGGGGTCCGTGGCTGGCTACATAGCAGTGCCATCTACTGAGACAGGAAACCCTGGAGTGGCACTGTTTTCAGGGGATGAACAGGTGCCCTGCCTGGCTGGGTGGGTAGTGAAGAGTGAGCCATAGATGCCCGCCCCCCCAGGCCCTCATGTAGGAGACAAGGAAGTAGAACTCATAGCAGCAGCTTCCCAGCCAGCTGAGAAGCAGAGACTGAGCCAGGGACATGCACCAGTATACATGGCTCCCTTGGAGCTCCAGGGCTGGGGACACCTAAAAGTGCCTCAAGTGGCTTCTCCAAGACCACAAGATTCGTTGTGTAGACAGCCTATTGATTCTCCAGCCTCACGTTCCAAGATGAGGTCAGGGAAATATATGGCTGCTCTGACCCTTCGCCGACCTGTACACAAGCCCCTGAGGCTGGGGTGTCTCCCTTTGCTGGTGTTTGGGGCGATCCTTTGCAGCTCCCAAGATTTAGCCACAGTGATGTCCCAATCACCAACCCAGAGACACTGCTCTTGGGAGAAAGAGAACAAGACAGTGAGCACCTGAATGCTGTCTGTGAGTCAGGCACAGTGTGAGGCTCCTGGTAGTTACTGTTTTAGGGATGGACGTATTACCACAGCTGCAGTATAGATGAGAACACTGAGGAAAGAAGAGTAGGACTTAGGACTTATATTAGAGCCTTTCTGATGACGCCAGGGTGCCTGCAGAAGTTTTGGTCCTGGACATGACAGGATCATGAATCTTGGGATAGTTCATCATCTGTGGCAGAAGAGAGATGCAACACACACACACAGCATCTCCTGGGCAATTCAGGGATGAGGGGATTGTTGGGCAGATCACCTGTTTAAGATGCTTCTCCGTTACAGAAATGGTGGGTACCTGGCAGCCAGTGCAGGGAGGGGGCTAGGGCATTTAGTCTAGGCCACGGTGACTTAGGGACCCCCTCCAGGCCTCTTTCCATCCCTTCCTTGATTAAGACTCCCGGCGGACTACGAGACTGGGGGCTTCTTATTTCCGTCTGAGGTCTGGATATCATTGTCACTCAAGTCTGAAAGAGCAGGCTGCCTAATCATGAAGTTCCTGTGGCTCCCACAGATTCACCCATAAGTCTCTTAGTGCCTGGTGCCCTTGCTGCCCCAGACACCAGATTTTCCACTACAGGCCTGGTTGTAGGGCTCCTGATGGTGCGAAGTCTTCTGTAGGAAGTTCTGTTAGAAGGACTCCATGATGGAAGTGGCATTTATCATGAGAAGCAGCTCTTCTAGAGTGGTCCATGGCTTTACTTCCCTCACCAGGCTTAGACACTATCCATGGAGCCAGGGGGTGATAGACACCAAGCTGTTCCCATTTTTTGGCTCCTGTGAATAATGCTTCTATAGATGGCAGTAGATGCCTCCGTTCCCACTTCCAGACTCGGGGCAGTCAACCAGAATATCCGCAGTCAGATCCAGCCATGCCTGGATTCCTGCTTCTAAACACGGGGTATTCTATCCGAATAAATGGAACCAGATTCAGTCATTGCTCCATTTAAAAGGTTTCCACACAGGGAATGGTAACACGTGGCTGTAATCCCAGCCCTTGGGAGGCTGAGGCAGAAGGGTTGTATGTTCAAGGCCACTGTGACTACACACTGAATTTCAGGCCAGCCTTGGCTACATATGTAGCAAGATTCTGTTTCAAGAAAAAGAAAATAATGGGGAGGGGGTGGGCAGTGTTTGGGGATGGAGCCCAGAGGCACGGCATTTGCTTGGCATGTACAAGGCCCCATTCTGTCACCCGGTGTCAGAAGGACTGTGGGCAGCAGGCTAGACCTACAAGCAACCAGCACATTGGGTGATTTAAGAGCTGGTTTGGAAAAACAGAGACCACTGGCCTAACCCTTTTGACAGCTGACCTCTGCTTCCGAAAGAATGGACCACATCCTTTCTCCCCACTTCTTCTCAGAACCAGTTCAAGGGATTCCCCAGGCAGGTGGGAGACTTCCAGCTCAACGAGAAACAGAGAATGGACGGCAGGAAAACCAACTTAAACAAACTCGTTTTAATCAGCAGCACAACAAAAAGGAAGAAGTGTGGGAGGGTGACTCTGTCTATAGATGATTTAGGGGAAACGGCTCTCCCTGTTCCTGGTAAGATCTCAGACAGCCAGCTCTAGGCAACACCTGACACTCACCAGGGGCGCTTTAACCCTCTCTCAGCCAGTGGATCTGGAGCCACTTTTCCACACCAGCCCTGGGCTGGGCACATGCTAGGAAAGCAAGATGCCTCAGCATTCTTGGAGCTGCCTGCCCAATGACAGGGAAAGGAAGTACATTTGCAAAAGAGAGAGAGAACTAGGATATGTATTTGAATATAAATTCTGGAAGTTTAGATACCCCAAACCCTTGCTTCATTATGCGCTTGCTTAATGTCTTTGCTTCTGTCCACACCCTGCAAACCAGGGCTGGGAATGGCGTAGAATGTAAGGGGACACCAGGAAAGCTCCATAGTCGAGATAAATAATATTTTAATGCAATCACTCAATACCAAAATTATTGATAAAATGGACACACTATTAGCATTGTAGACAAGGTCATGGTTAGAACCTATGCTAGCATCCTGGGCCTTCATCTTTTGCACACTCAACCCTGCCCTGGTGCCAATAAACTTTATCCTTACAAGTGGCCTATGGACTATAGTTAGTGGGCTTGATTTAAAAAAAAAAAAAACATTACATTAAGTTACAATTTATTTTATCACTGTGCTTTTCACCTTTTCAACTGACCACCTTAAGTGGTTTACCCTTGTCCTGGTGACTTGCTGTCTTGGGTGGTTCATCTTGTTCTGGTCTTGCCTTCACATCTCCTTATAAAGAGAGTGGCCAGGTAAGACACGATGCACAATTAGATTCAAATTTCAGATGAATTTCAGTCTATTATGGGATAAACTTAACATAAGGAGATTATCCATGGATATCTTCTGAAGTTCACATACAATGGAATATCTTGAGTTCCATTTGCTGAGCCCAGCAGCCCTGCTTGAGAAGTATCAAGGCAGTGTTCCTGTCCATGGCAACATACACCACCATGGACACATACTCCACCCAGGCAACATACTCCACCATGGACACATACCCCCCACCCAGGCAACATACTCCACCATGGACACATACCCCCCACCCAGGCAACATACTCCACCATGGACACATACCTCACCATGGACACATACACTTTGCCCACAAAAAGCAGCACTCCTCGCCATCTGCACAACGTTTCTACAAACAGTTCCTCTCTCAGTCATTCTGCAACCTCTTGCCTTGTGGCCTCCATAACTGAGCCTGGCCTTGGCTGCCTGACCCTCCTCAGCCTCCGTAGATCAGGTTAAATGCAGCTGCTTTCCCATTGGCATGAAGGTCCAATAAGCCTGAGAGCTGTAGAGCCTTGGGCTTCTTGTGCCCCTCCCGGCAAGTCCACACTCAGCCAGAGTCCTTTTCCCTCCCCTGGGCTGTCAGCACCTGTCTGGGAGGAAGAATTCTTGTCCATGGGACCTGAGTCAGGAAAGTAGTGGATTAGCCTCCTGGAGCAGGAAGCCTGGCTATCAAAGGATCGATGGTGAGCCAACAATGGAAGGGTGTTCCTATCCCTGAGGGATGTAGAACAAGTGGGCTGGTACAAACTGACTTCAGGACAGGAGGACCCAGGAAGAAGAGGGCAGAACCAATGACAACATCCAGAAGGCTCCGGGCAGCTGAGGCCAGAAAAAGGACAGTGAGGTGGATCTTCACTGTCAGCGTGCCTGGACTTAGAATCTCCTCAGAGACACACCTTCCATTGTGCCTTCGGACATTTCTAGAGAGGCTTACCTGAGGAGAGAAGACCCTGAACGTAGGCAGCACCATCCCACCAGCTGAATAAGATGGAAAAGGAGCACAGAGCACCAGCCTCCCTCTTTCCCTGCTGCCTGACTTCCTGGTTTGCCCAGTTTTGCTTCTGGTCTGACATACAGCCTGGTTGCCGCCTCCCCACCAGACCACAGCTTCCTATCCTGAGGAACACCTCCCAGAAGGCTTTGCCTCAGTGATGCTGGTCTCTTACTAAGTGGATTCATCACCCTCAGCTGACCAGAAGCTACAAACTCAATTCAAGTCTCTTACTAAGTGGATTCATCACCCTCAGCTGACCAGAAGCTACAAACTCAATTCAAAACAGCTCAGACAACCCTAAGAGAGTCTTTGCTTCCCTCTAAATATTCACAAGCCAGGCCTCCATCAACCGCATTTCCCTCAACACTCCAATTGTCTGGTAACACCCATCAAGCTTTGAACACTCAGAGGCTTTTCCAGCCTGAAGTTCCAAACACTTCTACAATTCTCCCCCACAAAAACATGGTCAGGTCTGTCACGGCAGTAACTGACTCTCCAGTACCAATTTCTGTCCTGATTTGCTTTTATATTCTGCTATGATAAACATCATGACCAAAAACAAGTTGGGGAGGAAAGGGTTTATTTGGCTCACACTTCCACATCAGTCTATCACTGAGCGAAGTCAGGGTATGAACTCAAGCACGAGCAGAGGCAGGAGGTGATAGAGGAGTGTGGTTTGCTGGCTTCCTCCTCATGGCTCACTCAGCCTGCTTTCTTATACAACCCAGGACCACCTGCCTAGAGATGGCACCACCCATAGTGGGCTGGGCCCTTCCACATCAACCGTTAATCAAGAAAATTGCCGTTGGGACAGTATGATGGAGGTACAGTCCTCAGTTAAGAGTTTCTCTTCCCGGAGATTTCTAGGTTTGTGTCAAGTTGACAGAAACATCCAGCATGCTGACAAGAACAGTGACCAGCCACCTCATGAGTCACCTCATGATCCTGCAGCTCCACTAGAACCCCTCTCACCACCGTGCCTTCCTCACCTTGATGGACTGCGCTCTCAAGCCATGAGCCCACATGGCACTTCACCCCTTACCTCACCAGGCATTTGGCCACCGCAATGAGGACAGAAACTAACATACAGTGTAGTGACAGACATTCCAACTTCTGTCAACCCCAGACAGAACTGAGATGGAGAAAGGGAGGCGAGACTTGACAGGAGAGGAAGAGAAGAGAAACAGGGAGGAGAGGGATCTGGGGGACAACACGGGGTCACCCCATGTCCAAGGAGAGTGGTATGTCCCAGGTGAGCAGCAAATGCATAATAGCCACTCCATCTATCCTGCCCAGGGTTAGTTTGCCAAGGGTGAACCTCCCAGAATTTCCTCAGATGCTTGTCCAACACTTCTAATTCTTGGTCATCACCTCAGACTTGCTCTCTCAGAACATTGGCCATGGTCCCCAGGACTTGACACTTCAAAGCTTCCTGTGGGGTTCCGGTGCACCCTACACCCAGAAGGAGGCCATGTACCGTGAAGGGGAAGGAGATACTTCTCTTCATGGAAGGCTACATTCACTTGAATTTAGAGATCAGTGGACATTCTGGGACATACACCTGGCAGGGGAGCCAATAAGGTGACCATGGCAGGAAGGGCCGTGGGCATTAAACAGACTCATTTATACAGAGATTGACAACCCAGGAGAAACTTCACATCAAAATGGGCATAGTGAGCAGGAGGAGGATCCTGGGCTCATCAACATCCTTCTCAGGAGTCCCCAGTTGCAGAGCTGGGGCAATGGCCCCTGCCTTAGATCTCGCTCTCTTCCAAAATCTCCTCCATGGTATTGGCCAGGGTGAAGTCCCCCTCACTGCTCTCAGACAGGCTGCTTCCCCGGGGCCAAGCTCCCCGACCCCGATGAGACCTAGCCCCCAGCTCCCCCCGGGTCTCAGAGGCCAAGTGGGAACTGCAGGTTGAGGACTGCAGCTTCCTAAGTGTCTCAGCACCATCTCCCTCCGACAGCTTCTTGGAACATTTCCCCAGGAACCGGAAGTTCTTCCCCAGGACACAGGCTCTGCAGCCCCAGTGGCGAGCTAGCAAGAAGCGGCCCCAGGACTTGCGCAGCTCAGCCTTCACCTGCCAGGGGAGACAAAGGTGGGGTCACTGGAGTCATTGGAGTCATCTTGGAGTCATTGATCCCCTGTCCATTCAGCAGGTATTTGTTAAGTGGCTACTGGGGGCTACCTTGGGGCTACCTTTAGCTTTTACCGGTGGAGCAGAACAAAGACAAGAAAGACACATGAGCGCAGACGCTGAAGATACTATGAGACAGGAGCCGTAGGGAGTGTGGTGAAGGCTGTTAAGTGAATGCTATAGGAGGTCATGGTCCGGTTCTAAGTTCCTGTGCTGAAAATCAAAATGGAGTCAGCCATGCTAAGTTTCTATTCCACCAAAATAAGTTACCAGCCAAATTTCCCAAAAAGGCCAGTTTCATCTGGTATGGTAACAAAGGTCCCTCTACCTTAACCCATCTACAAAAAGGTTGCCTGGGGTAATCTCATGTCCACCAGGCACTTCTCTACATGAATGCCCATGCCTGTCTGTGCTGGATAGTTTTACGTCAACTTGACACAAGCTAAAGTCGTCTGGAACCTCAATTAAGAAAACACCTCCATAAGATCAGGCTGTATGATAGCCTGTAGGGCATTTTCTTAATTAATGATTGATGGGGAAGAGCCTAGAAACCATTGTAGATGGTTCCATTCCTGGGCTGGTGGTCCTGGGGCCTGTAAGAAAGCAGGCTGAGCGAGCCATGAGGAGAAAGCCGGTAAGCAGCACCCCTTCACGGCCTCTGCATCAGCTCCTACCTCTAGGTTCCTGCCCTGTTTGAGTTCCTGTCCTGATTTCCTTTGGTGCCGTAGAAGTGTAAAGCCAAACAAATCATTTCCTCCCCAACTTGCTTTTTTGTCATGGTGTTTCATCGAAGCAACAGAAACCCTGACTAAGACACTGTCTTATAAGAAAAATCATGTTGAATCATTTTGTTCTTAATTTCTGTTTCCCTCATTCCTTTTCTATCTACTAAAACAACCCCTTCTGCCCTGCTTATTGGAACGGTTATTTTATTTCATGGAATGGACTATTGCCTGGCCCTAGACTTCATAAAGCCAGGTTAAAATCACCCACCATTGTTTCCCTTCCTGCCTTTTGATGGGACACTGGAAGAGCAAGACATGGTGTTCGGGTGGTGGCTTTGCAGAGCAGCATTTCAGCTGGAACCTTCCTGACGGGCAAGGAGCTCCCGTGTGGAGACACAGAAACAGCAGCAGGACAAGGAGAAGTGGGGGTTTGCTGCTGAGATGCTTACATTCTGTTGGAGGAGACAGCCCCCGGAGTGGAGGGTGGAAAGGATGAAAGGGGGATGGAAACTACTGACTCATGAAAACACTGTCCTGGCCTCTGCCTCTCGCCCCTTAAAGCCTTTCCTCAGGTACTATAGTTTGGATAAGGCTCTTGCATTGAAGGCTTAGTCTCCAGCCCTTGCCCTTCTTGGGAAATGGTAGAACCTTTAAGATGTGAGGCCTAATGGAAGGAAGTCAGGTCACTGGAGAGGGGCTATTCCTGGAGGGGATACTAGAATATGAGCGCTCTCTCTCTCTCTCTCTCTCTCTCTCTCTCTCTCTCTCTCTCTCTCTCTCCCTCCCTCCCTTCCTTCTTCCCTCCCTCCCTCCTTCCCTCCCTCATTCATGAGGTGAGCATCTCATTCCACCATGTAGTCCCATCATTATGAATGGTCTCACCACAGGCCTAAAGGCAAGGTGGCCAGGCAAGCAACCATTGACCGAAACCTCTGAATCCATGAGCCAAATAAACCCTTCCTTCTTTGTAGGTTGATTATCTCGGGTGTTTGTTACAGTAACGGAAAGCTGACTAGCACACAGAGGAAACAGAATGTAATAAAAATAAGAAGAGCATTGCTCCCAGGCACTCGGTGTTGACTTTGTGCGGAGCATGCCCAGGGCACCGCTGTGAACAGGGCCAGCTGTTGTTCATATTTTACACATGAGAAAATCGAAGCCAAATGACTAAGCCACAAAGCTTCCAAGTGGTCAGCCAAATGTTTGGGTGCGGATTTTTAGACCCTAAAGTCCAAGCTTGCCTCTTCCATCACATTTTTAACCCTTTCATGTCTCCAACAGACCGAGGGCTGTGTTCCGAGCTTCTTATACCATTCCATGAGTCTAATCTGCCTCCTATTCCCTCTAATGGATGCTCACGACAAAAGTTTGTGCCCATACATACTAGTGACAGTTATACAATCACACAAATGGAAACCCCTAGGGAGCCTAGAATGATAACCTCCACCTCACCAGAGGCTGGGATGGCAGTGTAGAAAACATACCTCTCCATTGGCAAAGCCATACTGCAAGGCCACCAGAAATCCCTGGAACAAAAGGAAAATGTAGTGTGAACTCCTGCTTGGTAGAAGATGTGTCTGAGAGTCACCAGCAATGACCTAGGATCTCTGCCCCTGAAGTGGCATTCTAATGTGGTGCTTACACAGAATGGAGTCAGCCATGCTGGCTGGTGTCTCTATTTACCCTGACACCCGCTCCGCACATCGGTAGCCTCCTGGGTGCTTGTGGGGACCCTTAAGTCCACGATAATTGGCCTCCTGAGACCCTGGGTCATTCAATGATACAAACACAGGCAAGGCCACAATCCTTTTTCTACTTTTTCATGGTGGTTATTGACTAATTCATTTTTTTCTTCCTCCTCTCTTTCTTTGACATGGGGGTCTCACTACGTAACCCCGGCTGACCTTGAACTCACAGAGATCTGTTTGTGTCTGCCTCCCAAGTGCTGCCAGCTTGTATTCTTTCCCCCAGCCTCATTCCCTGAGCTTATGGCATAGTTGCTAACCATGAGGTTCTCATGTTTTAGGACAGCCATCACCACAATAATTGTCGCAAACAGGCTCGGTGACACCAGCAAGGCCGGTTAGAGCTCTTTCCACTGGAAAGGAGAGGAGGTTGTCTTCTCTCCCCTGTGTCTGTCATAATCATTATAATTATGGACAGTGTAAGCTCAGTGATACGGCTGGCATCTCCCCATAACGTGGAGAGAGAGCCTTCCTGGGCATGAAGCCAACACCAGAGACCGGTGATGGTGGGTGACAGATTGCTCGTGGATTGCTTGTGGACCTGCATCTAGTTATGCCTGGCCCTGAAATTTTCATTTATGTGACTTAATAAACACCCTTATATTCTTGTCAAGCTATTTCTTCTGAAATGATAGATTATTTCCCTCCAGTGGTTTCTAATCTCACTTAGCGCAGAATAAACTCCCTAAGCGTGGAAGGTCTGAGGTGATCTGGGCTCCTGGCCTCTGTGGTGCTGGCCTCATCTCACGCCCCATTTTCTCTCAGTCACTAGAGTCCAGCCAGCTTGGTGACCCTGAGCCAGAATGTCCAGTGAAAGACTGCCAGAGCCTCATCCAGAGGGCATCCAAAGGGCATGGCAAGTGATGACAAATCCATATTGTTTTGGTCACCAAACTATACACAACAGACACTTAACATATGGCCTTGAAATGCTGGAATTTATGTGGCTTGTGAGCTTGATCTGGTGGCTCTGGCTGTACTGTTGTAGATTATACCTTCAAATCATTATTTTTTTAAAGATTTTTCTAAGTGTGTGTGTGTGTGTGTGTGTGTGTGTGTGTGTGTGTGTGTGTGTGTTTGAACAGGTATTCAGGTACCTGCAAAAGCCAGAAGAGGGTGTTGGATCCCCTAGAGCTGGAGTTACAGGCTGTTTTGAGCCACGTGAATTGAGTGTTGAGAGCCAAACTCAAGTCCTCTGCAAGGACAGCTAGGATTCTTAACTGCTGAGCCATCTCTTTAGCTCCCACGCTGTTATTTTAAAAATTGGTCCACTCCTCCGAAATTTTCTGATTTCACAGTAAAACATAGCCGTAGCCTTAGAAACAAAGACTTCCTCTTCATGTAACAATGATTATTTATCAATTAACATTCAAATGGTCTTGCAGAATATGTCCCAGGCAAAGTGTTTGCGTTTAGAATCTCTGCTTATGTTCAGATTCACTTAGCTTGAAGGCAGTGGGTCTCAGTTCCCTGTCCTTAGAGTTGCTTGGGTGACCTGACTCGGTCAGAGAGGGTGAATCAGGCAGAAGCTGCAACCCTTTCTGTGAATGGCCTAGCCTCTGACGTCATACACCATCACTCTACAAAACCTAATCACCGCCAGGGTCAGTGCCATCCGTGTGGATACCACTCAGATATACCACAGCTTACTTATTGAGAAATAAGTGAGCTGTGGTATATCTGAGTGGTATCCACACCCTTGGTGTCCTAGGATGTTCTTTCCACTAATTTCTACCTAATTTGGCTTCTTCAAATCCAGATCTCAGCTCAGAATCACCACAAAGAGGTCTTGAAGGTTGTCCAACTTTAATGAGGACTGGAGTTATATTGCTATGTGGCTATTACCAGCCCATCTCTGTATCACTCACAGTGACAGTAGCATCCATATATAGACTTCACTACCAGAGCCCCAGCACCTGAAAACACCTGGCACATAATAGAATTACATTACATATTTATTGAATGAATGAATGAATGAATGAATGAATGAATGAATGAGTTGGGCTTCTGTCACTTGAGATAAAGGGTTTTGTCTTGTACAATGTCAAGCTACTTCTAAACTGTGATGACATGTCTTATTTTCTATTCTTTTCATGGCTTTTTAGAATATATATCTAGACTTTCCATAACTGATAAGGAGATCTGTGGAGTCTGTGCTGTGGGTCTGACAGGGGAACAGGTATGTGTGGACCCCCAAGCACTTGAGGGTTTAAAGGAAGAGTCTCAAAATGCCAGACCCCACAAGGAAAGGGCACACCTCCAACTGAAGGGTCACAATGATAGGCTGACTCTTTCTATATCTTATTTATCTATTTATTCATTTATTTAAGATATGGTTTCACAATGTAGCTCAGGCTGGTCCAAAACTCCTACCTATGTATCCCAAATCCTAAGATTATGGGTATGTGCCACCATGCCCAGATTTCCTATATCTTCACTTCACCGGTTTCAGAACACTCTGCAGTCTGGCTCCTGCTCCAGATAAAGCAAGTGTGAAGGAGTAGGTCCCACAGAACACATGGCTCTCACTTCACATGTACCCAACATGCGGCAATTTCTCCAAGGACCTGACGATAGTAGGAGGCTGGTGAAGCATTCTACACAGTAAACCTTTGAAGAGTGAAGGGGCCTCCAGCGGCAAGGAGAGAGAGCTGCTGAGACAAAGGCCTGCTCTCACTGATTCCTTTCACGAAGTCACTAAGACGGGCTGCACCAAACGAGCCTCTCTTTGTCTACCCATCCTC